>CM049575.1:34279885-34353828 GCA_027123335.1 Amphiprion clarkii
GAAATGAAGGAGAATCCAAAATAAAGACGACAGTTTGCCTCCATAAATAGTGTGTTTGTTGCTGTGTTGGTTGCTTACGGCCATACCAGCCTGAATACGCCCGATCTCGTCTGATCTCGGAAGCTAAGCAGGGTCGGGCCTGGTTAGTACTTGGATGGGAGACCGCCTGGGAATACCAGGTGCTGTAAGCTTTTACCTGGACCACCTGCAGAGGGCGCTGCTGCTGCGTTACTGCACACAGAACACACACGAGAGAACTTTACTTATTAACCACATTCATTGAACAACAACAAAAGTGCTGCACAGTTAAAACAACAAACCATGAGACAATAAAATGCAGTGACTTCATTGACAGTCTAACACAGCAGGAAACCAGGAGGTGGTGTGTTTACTTTCAACAGGCAGAATATTTCAGAGTAGCTGGTCAGCCTTTTGGAAATATTCTCAACTTTTATTTTGATAGTGTCAAGTACCTCAGTGCATCCTGTTAACTTTCTTCAGCTAACTGGAAACTTTTACTTTGAAAAGTGCACATACATGAACTTCCTTCTTTTGTGAGAGTCTTCTTCCTCTAAAACAAACACAACATGAATGTATAGATCCTTAAACCACTGTTACCTGGAGAGACTCTGATTTAGAAGTTTAACCCAACAGACATGGAGCCACGAAACACTATGACTGATAGATGTTGTTCTGGGACATGAGAGGACCTGTTAGAACCTGTTAGAACATGTTAGAAACTGTTAGCACATGTTGGAATCAGTAAGAAACCATTAGAACATGTTAGAAACTGTTAAAACATGATAAAACCTGTTACAATATAGTAGACCTTGTTAGAACCTATGAGAACCTTGTAGAACCTGACGGACCTTTGGCGGGCAGAACCACAAAGCATCCAGTTCCTTGTCCAGGCTGTCTATGATGTTCTCTCCAGCCCATCCAACCTGCACTGCTGGGACTTGGTTGAATCACCATCATGTCCTCTCTGCCAGAAGACGGAACCCTCGAGCACATATTGAGTTGCTGCCCAGAAGCTCTGGAGGAAGGCTGACACCGCTGGCATCATGACCAGGTGCTCACCACCATCAGAGAACATCTGTGGTGCTGTCGCCACCTGCCAAAGGTCAAAACCCATGAAGCAAACCATCAGCTTCATCAGAGCTGGAGAGAAGACAAGAAAACCCAGCAAAGGAACATCAGGGCTTCTCAACACTGCACAGGACCTGCAGTGGATCTGGGAGAGCAACTCAAGTTCCCCCAGCATGTCGTCAAGACCACTCTCAGACCTGACATCAATCTGGTGTCAGAGGCAATAAACAATGATGTCATGCTGGAGCTCACAGTGCCATGGGAGGAGAGGATTGAGGAGGCAAAGTGCTTCCTGTAGAGGTGGAGAGGCTTTGCTGGACAGTCTCTCTGTTGGACCTCTACTGGACTCAGCATCACAAGTAAAGGAGGAGGAGAGACATCTGCAGTGACACAGAGGCAGCAGAGAAAGTCTCCAGCTGTTCTGGATAAACACAGCAGATCCTTGGTTGAGCTGCCAGCTGGGACGCCTGAGGGAGGATGTCTGATGTTCATGAGACCCCAAACAGCCAATGATCTCAGGAAACATCACCTATGATGTGTCCTGGTTGTGCATCAGAAGATGCATCACCACAAAAGAACCTGTTAGAACCCGTTAGAACCTGTTAGAACGTACATCAAGGCTTCATGAACATCATCAGTGACAGGTGTGTAGATTTGTCCTGCTGTTAGAACCACTATAACATTATACACTGCTGATGGAGGCAGCCATGTTTGTAGTCCTTTCTTAGTCCAGTATCAATCAGCCAATCACATATGAGTCACTGGTTGCTATGGTGATTCCCTAAGGTCCAGTCTATAATAAAAAAAACAGAGGAACAGTAATAAATGAGCCTCCTTTCATTGAGCCTTAATATATAAACAGATTGTCACTATGTTCTGCTTCAGACAATAAAAGCATCAACTTTAAAGAGTCAAATTAAAATATTTATTTCAGGACTTAAACTCTTCAAACAGCCGCGTTCGAATCTTTTTTACAGTTTTCAGCAGAAACGAAACAAAAGTGGAAAAATGTCTCAAACTGTGAGTCCGTTTGTCTCCTTTAGAAACGGTGGAATGTCCTTTAAAACTGTCGTCTCTGGGTTTGTCACGACTCATCACATGACCCATCACTTATCATCACGTCACATGACCCGTCACTTAAATCATCACGTCACATGACCCGTCACTTACACCGTCACCACATCACATGACCCGTCCCATCTGTCACATGACCCGTCACCACCGCAGGAGAAACACACAATGAAGAAAAAACATAAAAGGTCTGTACAACATGAACCCACATCATCATCTGAAACCTCGCACCTGGTTCACCTGTCCGTCCACTCAGGACACGGAGGCACGGGATTGGACAGCAGACCTGTCAATCACAGCACTGTCTCCAGGGACCGATGCACCCTGAGTTCAGCCTCACAGGCAGCTGGACCAGATCCACGCCTGGTCCAGTTTCCTCTGATGATTCAGTCTCAGGTGAGTCTCTGAAGTCTTCCACAGTCGTTGCAGCGAAGCATCTGATTGGCCGAGGTGGCTGAGGGGGGCGGGGCTCAGCCTGGGAGTCAGAATTCAGGGTAGAAATGTTCCGATGAAGCTCTGACGCTGCGTTCAGGTGAATCAAAAGCAAAAAGAAGCTTCAGAACTTGAAGTTAAACTCTGAGGTTTCCGGTCATCTGAACGCAGCATCGATGAAACATGCAAATATAAAACATGGAGAAAGTTTAAATTAAAAACAAAGCTGCCGTCGTTTTCTCCTCCCATCAGCGAACCAGATTCATGTTCTGAGTTTAAACAGGGGATTAAAAATGAGGAAATAGAACAACAGCTAAAAGTGCCACAAAACCTGTAAAAACAAACTTATTTAATCATGTTTTCTACCTTTTCTCACTTATTTTTGTCATTTAATTAAACTGGTTTTCATATTCTTCTATGAATCTGTGATTGTTCATTGAACTGTTGGATGTTTATTTATTTCTGTACGTCATGCAGGACGGAGGCTGTGAGCTTCTTACTGACTTCAGTCAGTAAACTTTTGTGGTTCTGCTGTCAAAGTGCTGAATATAAATAAAGTTTATTGAGAACGATCTGGTTTGGGGTGTAAACATAAACATCTGGATGTTTGGAGGCAACAGGAGGAGAAAACGACTTTGTTTTTGGGTGGATTGCGTCTTTCTTAAAAAAAAAAAAAAAAACACAAGAAGAGGAGTTGCCGTGGCGACAGATCAACTCCGTCGCCACGGCAACATACACCGCCTCATATACAGAATATATCTATATATGTATATATTTACAGAATATATTTGTACACAAACAGTCCGTCAGCAGGAGTCAGGTCACCCGGGGATCACCTGACCACCATCCTCCAATCAGGACCTTCAGCCGTCTGATGTCATCAACACATCTGCTCATTCACTCTGATTTTGTTTCTGTTTCTGAAAGAACAAAACTCCTGATCACATCTGGAGGATCGATCCATCGATCAGGTGATCAACAAGTCTGAAACCGGCAGCCGGGTCACATGATCGACCTGAAGCCACAAACAGCATCAGAGCGACAGGATTCCACAACAGCTGAAAAACAATAATAACTGAAGTCCTTCTGAGAAATCCTCAGTTTAAACACGCTAATCACATGATGTCATCGGTCACATGACATGAGAGATGAAAATTAATTATAAAAAAGATTTCTGACAGTCTGGATCTGATGGAGACGTTGAAAACATCCAACATGTCGCCTAGCGTGAGCACGCAGAGCTAATTTAGCTTTGACTAAAGATGCCTAGCTTCATGGCTAGCTGAGTTAGCTCAAACTCAAACTATTGGGTCCATAGTATGAGGTAAGTTAGCATGTCCAAACCAACTGATGTACACTTAAGGTAGCATGAGGCTGCGTTAGGTTCAATTCTAAACTAAAAATGTCTAACTTAAAGGCTAGCTGTGTTAGCTCAAACTCCAAACCTCCTGGGTTCATAATATTAGTTAAATTAGCATTTTTAAAACACCTGCAGTACACTTAAGTTAGCATGATGCTACATTAACTTCAATTCAAAACTATAGATGTCTAATTTCATGGCTAGCTATGTTAGTTCAAACTCAAACTACTGGGTTTACAATGTTAGCTGAAGTTAGCATTTCCAAACCAACTACTGTACACCTATGTTAGCATGATGCTACATTAGCTTCAATTCTGAACTCAAAATGTATAACTTCATGGCTAGCTGTGTTAGCTCAAACTCCAAACCTCCTGGGTTCATAGCAATAGTTAAATTAGCATTTTCAAAACACTGCAGCACACTTAAGATAGCATGATGCTACATTAGCTTCAAATTCAAACTGAGTGGATTAAAGATTAACAGCCAGCTGTTTAAATTTAATCTCAAAACCAGCTAACTGGCTACTGTTTACAGTTAGGTTAACTCTCATAATGCTAGCCAATGTTAGCATACGCAAACTAACTACCGTACACCTGTGTTCACCAACATTAACATTTAGCATTGGTAGTGTAATTTACACCATCTTTATTGATGGTTTCTGGATTATCTTGAAACCCAAAAGGAGAAATTAAATAAAATGTTTACAGCACATTGTATTAGCTTAATCTACAAACCAGCTAACTTAATAATGTTGGCTAATGTTAGCAGTAAGCTGTTTTAGAGCCAACACTTAACAACTGCAGAAGTGTTGGGTATCCTTAGCATTAGGCTGCCTTAGCTCACCAACTAGCATTAGCAGTGTTGATAAAGTCTTACAATGTCAGTTAATATTTAAGTCTGTTTCAGTTTAATTTTTACCACTGTTAGCAATTAGTAGTGTTGGCTATACCCAACAGCAACATTTTTAGCATTTACTAACATCTGCAGTGAGCTACATTTGCATGCTTACAGCTAGCTGCGTCAGCTTAACCATTTTCATGATTCTCACTGCAGCATTCAAGCGAGTACATTTACCACTGCGATCATTTAAGAGAGCTAATCTTGAGCTATGTTAGCTTCAACTCTGGAACAAAAACCAATGGCTAATGTTTATAGCTTAGTCTCTCAACTAACTAGTTTAATCAGTTAATATTAGCAGAAAGCTGTAGTGTCACTTTCAAAAACAACTTGCCTACATCAGTGTTGACTATTGTTAGAATTAGCTTAAACTCCATACAAGAAACATGTGTTAGCTGAAGCTAACGGCTAATTGTGTAAACTGTCTGCAAAATAATTCAATAGCTAAAGTTGGCAAGTAGCATTTTCAAATTATGGCACATTTAGATTCACAACTGTTAGCAGTTAGCATTTTGTCCTAATCTCTCTAAACTTTCATTCAAGCAGCTTTATGTTAGCTAATTTACAGCTAGATGTTATTCTTGAAGTCTAAAACCAGCCAGGGTGATGTTTTTAGCGTTGTGTTAGCGTCTCCTCTGAACAAACTACATCCATATTGGCTGCGAATATTAATGAGCTACATTAGTGTCATTTCAATAAATAAAAAAACGTTTATTAGCGATTAGCAGCACGACACGTCAACCATCTTTGTCAGTGTTAAATAATGCTAGCATTTTGCTACATTGGGTTGATTAGCAAAGCAAATATGCCACGTTTAAATATTAATCTTTTAATACCGGTACTTTGTTTTGCTTTTATTTAGGTGTTTTTATGAGAATATTTAGGTGTTGTGTTGTTTTAACTAATAAGTTGGTTTGATTTTTAATATCCAAGTTGAGTTATGTGAATATAAACCTTCATGCTGCTGATAGAGGGCACCAGATGCAGCAATAAAAGGATTAGAGATTTAAAATAACAGTCAAATAAAAATATATAATTAGTTCTAGCTGGGATGAAAACATGTTTGTGTTTTTTTTCTTCCTGTAAACCTTCAAATTACTTTTAAAAACTTGAGCCCTTTGAAAAAAAAATATCCTGTAGGAAAAAGGAGGGACAAAGTGTAATATTTAATATCCTAAAACTGTGCAAAACTTTAGTCGCAGCTTCTCAGATGTGAAGATTTTAAGCTTTTCTTTTTCCGAAAACTACATCAAAATGTCGTCAGCTGTCTGCAGATTAATAGAGGTTTTGTTTAGTTTGAGAAACAATCAAAAACAAAAAGACATCGTTATTAAAGCTAGTAAATATTCATCAAGGTGCTGCTTAAGAATTTTCTCACTGACGTCTGACCAACAGACTAATTCAAGTTTTTTTTTGTATTTGTGGCTTTGTGGACTCATCTTAATTAAATATTTAAACACGAGACGTCCAACTGTCGCTTCACTGGGACGTTAACTTTCTGTAAGGAGGTGTTTTCTGCTCACGTCTCCATCAGATCCAGCTGCTGTTTTCCTCTAAAATCCTCCCGACTCTGATATCAGCTGAAGGTTTTATCCTGACGACAACAGATGCTGCATCCTGAAGCCTCAAAAACAAAAAGACGAACCTGTCAGAGCCTGTAAGGAAGCCTGCTGCTGCAGAAAAGTTAGTCAGAATTTTAAAAAATCTGCATGATAAATAAAAATCTGATCAAAATTCCATTAAGTTTTTTTTGCAGATACAAAACTTTGTCTTAAATTTTTTGACTCAAAAGTTTGACGGTTTTTTGACCTTTGAATGTATTTTTTTTAATTTGAGGCAAAACTATGGATAAAAAAACAACTAATATTTTTCCTCATAATTTAGATTTGAAAGGTAAACTGACTTTTTAAAAGCCAAATATTTTTCAAGTCAGAATTTTGACTTGTTATGTTTTAACTTTTTTATTTAGTAAAATATGAGCAAATACTTCTGTTAAAAATGGCTTTTTTTAAAGGAGAACCTTCTGACTTTTCTTTTGTCAATGATGAGATAAAAAAAATATAAAACTTAAGAAATGACCTGTTAAAAGTAAAACCTTTGCGTTTTAAATCTCAGTCAAACTTTTGACCTTTTTACGGTCGTTTTGCATGAATATTATTTTAATCGTGACTAACTTTTCTTCTTCTACAGACAAAAATGTGTTTGTAACCTTGACGCTGACCAATAGGAGCACAGAGGCTGTAACCATGGCGACG
The DNA here is from genome assembly GCA_027123335.1 of Amphiprion clarkii. Lineage (NCBI taxonomy): Eukaryota > Metazoa > Chordata > Actinopteri > Pomacentridae > Amphiprion > Amphiprion clarkii. Next base: position 34,286,990 of record CM049575.1, read on the forward strand.
GTGTGACCTGCAGACATCCACAGCTGCTTCAGAAGCTGCTTGTTTACATTCTGGCTTCCTGATGACATCGCAAGCTGTGACAGACACGAGCTCTGATTGGTCGATGGCCAACATGTGGTCTCCTCTATGATCAGCTGATCAGAACCCAGCATTAACCCGACCGCCTGCAGCGCCACAGGAGGCCGACTGAGCGCGTGCGGTGGCGTCCGAGTGGTCTACATGGTGACGGAGGGTCCAGCTGCGGTGGATGATGATGTGGTTGTCGTGGTGATGGGGTGTCGGGGCGGGGCCAGGTCCAGCAGGGCGCTGACAGTCCCGGCCACCTGGGGGAGCCCTTGCTCCTCCAGGATGTGGAGAGGAAGACACAACTGACTCTGCATGGACAGACACCACAGAAGAAAACGCACAGCGAGGGGAGGGGCGAAGGTGCGGGGACAACGGAAAGGTGGGTCAATGGATGGAAACTTAAACAAACCAACAAAACAACCGTAACCATGGCAACACAAAGGATAAAAACAAGGAGCAGCAACATCAACAAAAAAAGGAACAACTGAAGTGATGGAGGAAAAAAAGGTGAGAAGCAGAAAGGAGACAGAGTTCCAGAGCTTTCAGCAGAGTTTCATTGCCTTCATCACAAAATAGAAAATAATTTCAATATAATTAGAGATAAAACACTTGATTCTGCTGAGAATAAGACCTCCATTATTGTGACAGACACACAAGGTGAGTCAGAGCTGCTTTAATTGACTTTATTCATGGAGGGAAAAGTTTTCTCCAACATCAGGGCAGAGCAGAGGCACACAGTCTGAAAAAACACTCATCATCATCCTCACTCTTCAGCTTATAAAAGTCAAGTTTTAAGTCTTTTCCCTTCTTTCCCAGTTCACGTTTGTAGGATGCCCTAATCAAGTCCATGTCCAGGAGGGTCTATGAGTCCATTTCCACTGCAGGACTTTAACCTGGAACCCGGTTAGGATTTTAATTTTGGACTAAGTTAAGGTTTTATTAAAACTATATCTGTTGTTCCACAAACCTCCAGTAAATCTTCTTCTTGTGGTTTCCTTGAAATGTCCACTAAAGCGTAAGATAAGGAGAAGACCTTCAGTACCTAACAAACCTCAAACAGCAGGTGAACCGGTGCACTAAAGACCTTCGCAGCCAAGCTACCTTCAAGTACCTCAAACGTTGTCATAACCAAAACATGTAAAGTCTTTGTGAATTAATTTTCGTTGTATTTTCATTCCACTTGTTTTGTTTGCTGCTACTTTTCAGGTCACCCTTTACTGATTTCTCTAGAAATTCCATCTTTTCCTCCTCTGACCTGTTTAATTTCTTGATTTTTTCACTATTTATAGACCATGTTTTGAGGTGATAGCAGGCATCAGCGTCAGTCTAAGCAAACAAAGTCTTTCTGTAATGGTTTTTCTTCACTAAGAAAACCTTTCAAAGGATGCTGTTCAACATCCTTTAGTAAGCACCTCAGGTAACGGTAAACTAAGCCTGAAGTCTCATACTGAAAGAGAACATTTAGGGCTCCAGAATCTTCCCAGAACTTGGACTGTTAAGATTCTTTTACTCTTTAGTCTGATGCACAATCTTGTGTTTCCACTGGGGATGTTAAAGATTAATCGCTATTTGATTAATTTCCATTACTAATGTAACAGATTAAAAGGCATTAACCGATAAGGTAGAAGGACATTCATGTTAGAGAATGCGTTGTCGATCAGTTGAAGTACCTAGGTGCTTCACTAGGTGGAGCCTCTTACTGTCTAATGAGATGGAAGACTGCAGAGTTTGGTTGTTGTGGTAAAACTCTGCAGCTACCTGAAGTCATTGTGTTTAACTGCAGACTGTGTTTATCTTTGTTATGGTTTTTCAATCAAAGTCCTGAGAACCGAAGTGAACTGATGCCACTGATTTAGGTTCATGAACCACAAAGCGAACTGGCTAAACTGGGTCCCCGGTAGGTGAAGTTCTGCAGTGGAAAAAGGTGTCTTGGAGTCCTGCGAACACCGAAGGGCTCCGACGCTCTGATTTCTTATTAAGCATCACTGTTGGCGTTACAGGACGGAAGACCACGAGTGGAATCTCTGACTTTCAGTTCTCAGAGCTTCTTCTCAGGCAAACATGTTTACGAAGAGTATGGCAGGTTTCTGATTGGGAAGGCTGAACCACGTTACAAACGGTAAAAACAGTTTAAAAAAAAAACACTCAGACAGGCAGCCAAACATAAGGCACAGGGGGCGGACCTTCAACAGGCAGGAAACAAGCTTTAGAATAAACTTCCAACTCTGGGGGATTGTCAAGTTTGAACTTCGGCGGAGGAGGGATTTCATGATCCTCTAAGGTTTAAAAGAACCAAACAAACGGAGTTCAGCAGACAAAGTCCTGTTTGCATCCGAGTCCAGACCAGCAAGTCCCAGGTCAAAGGAAACAAGTTCAGAGGAGGAAGTCTCAGGTCAAAGGTAACAAGTCCCAGGTCAATGGCAGCAAGTGACAAGCCCAGTTCTACATGCTCCAGGTCAAAGGTAGCAAGTCTCAAATCAAAAGTAACAAGTCCAGACCAGCAAGTCCCTTATCAAAGATAACAAGTCAAGACTAGCAAGTCCCTGGTCAAAGGTAGCAAATTGAGACCAACAAGTAACAGATTGAAGCTACTAAGTCAACATCAGCAAATACCATGTCAAACAGAGAAAGTTCAGACCAGCAAGTCCTAGGTTAAAGGTAACAAGTCCCAGTTAAGACCTAGACAAGTCTTGACTTTTGTGCTTCGAGTCCAGAACCAGTCAGTATTTGCTGGTGTGTAGTGTGTACTATCAAAGACACTGATCAGTTAGCAGGAAAGGTAAGACGCCCGAGAAGGTTTGGGGACAATATCAAGTCATTTCAAGTCAAATTCAAGTGAAGTCCTGAGTCTTTGGCATTTAATTCAACATTAAGTTTGAAGTCAGGTATTGGATGTTTGAATTGAAGTACTGTGATTTGAGTCTCAAGTTTCTGAAAGTTTAGACAGCAGGGATTTTTGCACTTGCAGGCTCAGTTGATCTAATTTGTATCAATAGCATAAAACAACAGACACTGAAAGCTGAACACTGTCAGGCACGATAATAAAACTAACATGATCTGGATCTGATAAGTGGATTTGTGGATCTGGTAAAAAGTAACCCCTATCCTCAAGCCTAGATAAATGCTTCAAACATCTGGATCACATGAAGCAGATAGTGGGTATTCTGAAACAGCAGGAGCAACAACCTGGGGAGACGTTTAGGCGGTGTTTTGATTTCTACACAGCTGAGTTTAGAAGTGACAGATATATCCGACACATTGGTGTCATCAGCTGGGCTCCAATTTGTAATGTCTCTCCGTCAAGTCACAGCAAAAAGGCAAAACAAACCTGGACTCTGATCCCAGAAATCATATCCACACCGCTCACCAATGGCATATAAAGATCAAGCCCTCATTCTAAATCTGGCCTGAACACCTGGAGACACCACCTGGTGAGAAGTTAAAGGTCTGGACCCATGGGGATTGGTCAATTTGGAGGTGCTGGAGTATTTTTCAAGTTTGGACAAAGCTAGAATCTTCATGTGAATGATGTAGCTCAGCTAGCTGTATGAAGCAGCGACCTCCAGGTACTCTGGGGTAGTTTACAGGTGACCACAAAGCAGCGACAAAGTCTGAGTCTGTTGTGCTCAGCTAAAGGCATTCATATATCTTAGCAAGTGAGTCCAGAACATGAACAGGTGCAACACTGACAGTAGTCCGGATATTATAGCAGACTGTTATATTGAAGAAGGACCTAAGCTCTTTTACTTGACTGAAGTGAGGTTTCAGGATCCCCTTGTAGAGGTTTGGAAAGTCCTCAGGATCTACCATGTGGAGGTGAGGAACAACCCTCCGTTGTGGTCATGCACTGTGAGGTGTGACAAGAAGAATGAGGCTGTTGATACAAACGTGATTATCTTTGAAAAGAGCTGGGTGACGTGGTTCAGGCAGCTGATAGTGGGCAATGAGGAAGACCCAGGACACATCAGAGGGTTTATCCAACCCTTCTGACCCAGGGACGGTTTGAGGACGTCTTTCTCCCTCACTACCTTGTAAAGGCCAATTCATGCTTTCATGCACAACGGGAATTTCGTCAACCAGTTCCAGTCTGCCAGGGTCCATGCAAAATTTGCGACCATGTGGACATCCATACTAGCACCAGGGAAACAAGTGGTGCTACAAACAAACGTCTGGTATGAGGAGATACTGTATAAGGTCTTTCTCCTCATTCACACAATTATAGTTCTTCATAAAAGAGTTGCAATGGAAGTAAGACTTGGGAGGGACTTTGTATGTTGTTTCCCAAACACAGCAGGAGGTCCTCAAGTCCTGTGCTACATTCACACACCGTGTTTGGCCCACCTCAGCAGATCTGTAACCAGCTGCTGTTTCTCTTTGTTTTGTCTGTGTTTGATGAGGGGAAAGCAACCGTCCATGTAGCTGACTGAGGCGCATCGATTGGTATGAACAGTTACATGGATGCAGAAAGCATGGATTGGCCATTACCTAGCCTGCTTATTTACTACTATTATTTGCATTAATGCTTAGATGATTTAAGTACTTAATCAAGGTGTACCTTGAAATTATTTAGTTTTGGCAAGCCACAAAACTCTATGAAGGAATATACGCAAGTGGCTTGTTACTGCAGGAACTCATGGCGGCGTAAAGATAAACAGAAACAACCCCCTAATCAGTTATTTCAGCAACAGTAGTGGAAGATCGGACAGTTTTGATCGTGATGTTAACTTCGAGTGCTCCAAAGCTACAACAAATACTTACTTGATACAACTCTAGCTCCAAGAGCACATCAGAAGTGTTAGCCTATACAGGGGGTCCTCGGTTTATGATGTCCTTGACCTATGGTGTTTCGTCATTACGTCGGAACTGGTTACATGAAACTAGTTGGCGAGCTGAGCGGACGAATATGTCGTCATGCGGTGCTATAAGACGGCTGTGTTTACATTCTCCGGTTGTACGCCACCTTGGATTGTGCTACATTCGCTAACTTTCTGCCCTTCATTATGGCTCCCAAACAGACTCTTCTGATGGAATTTGGACTTACGGCACAAATCGACTTACGCTGGGCCGTAGGAACATAACTCTGACATAAGTCGAAGGCCCCCTGTATGGTGATTTAATGTTGCTGATAGCGATATAGGGCAGAAAAATGGAGGTTTTTGTCCTCTCTGAGTCTAACAAATCAGCACTGAGTCCAACGCAGCAATTTTATGGGGTTGATTAGAAGTAACCACTCAGAGTAAGTGCTTTTATCTCACTTGGAAATGGCCCTGAAATAGCCAATCCTTGTGGTCAGATCAGACACACAAAAGTTCAAGGTGCCACAAAACAAGTTCATGCAGTAAAAGCGCTTAGGTTTTCCGGCTAGCCCAGAAATAAGTCCAGACTCCATAAAGGAACGTGGCTGCAGAGCAAGACATCTGGTGTACCTCCAGTATATGTGTTAATCTCAAAATGTTCGACGACAAATGTTGTGCTATGAATCTGTGCGGTGAACGGAGATATTCTGAGGAGCACATTTGTGGATTTGCCGGTTTCTCCTTGTATCTGTGGAGTCGGCGGTCAGCAGACGTTTGGTGTTCAGGTCCAGGCGTGCGGCGCCAGGTGTACGTAGATGGCACACAGCACCGACATGACAGACAGGTAAAAGAGTGCAAAGCCGGCCAGCTGGGCCTGAGGGGACAGGCTGATCAGGGGCGGGGCCATGGACAGCAACACACCTAGCGTCCCATAAACCCCGCCCCCTTTCCCCTCCAGGACCTCCCCCACCGAACAGAGACGGTCCTGAGTGTGTTTGTGTTGGTGAGATGGACACGGTGGAGTGGGCACAGGAGTGAGACAGAATCAGAACAGGGTTAATGAAAGGTGGGAGGATGAAGGAGAAGGAAGAAAGCTGTTAGTCGAAGAGAAGAAGCTTCAGCCTGAGCACCGTTCATCCAGGTGTGTTTGTTACCTGGGGAACTCCGATCCTGCGACACGCCTCCAGGAAGTTCTCCACGTTTCGTCGACATTTGGCCATGGTGAGTTTAGGCTGCGGGAGCAGGGAGAGGTTAGGATCATCACAGGTGACAGCAACAGGTAAATCTACGTCTATCAACCAGCGACTCACCACAGCGGGGGAGGGGACGTGGATGCTGGGGACGGACCGCGGTCTCACGTGATTGGCCAGGTGACACAGCACCACCCCGTCCGTCAGAGCAGCTCCCAGGTCGCTAGGCAACGACACTTTGAGACGAGCCTCGATGTTCTGGACAGAGAAATAGAAGTGATGTGACGCATTATAGAGCAACTTTAACTAATATAGAACAACTCTAACTCATTTTAGATCAACTTTAACTATTATAGAGCAACATTAACTTATTTTACAGCAACTTTAACTAATATAAATCAACTTCAACTCATTTTAGAGCAACTTTAACTCATTCTAGAGCAAATTTAACTAATATAGAACAACTTTAACTCATTTTAGAGCAACTTTAACTAATATAGAGCATATACATGTGAGGTGGATGTACAGTCTAACAGGTGTGTCCAGGTGAGGCAAATGGAGGTACTCACCTTTCTGAGCTGCTCAACCACCTCAGCGTCTTCTCCAACCAGAGGAGGAGCAGCAGGAGCCTCCTCCTGACTCTGAGGAGCAGCAGCAGCAGCAGCATCACCTGGAGGACAGAGGGGGAGGAGTCAGACACACCTGACTAGGGACGCAAATGGTTTTCTTAACCAACAACTGGTAGACATAACAATCAGTAATTGATAAATCAGTCACACAAAATTAACCCAGTGGACATCACTTCATGTCCTAATGTGGGGGTTTGGAACGTGGTAACGTGCTCTGATGGCATCAGCAATCAACCTCTGGATCACAATATAGTGCAGTTCAGCAAACAAAATTCTGTCCAATAGGCATTAAGTGTCACAGGAGACGTTCTCATGGTGGAACTTTGCTAGATAAACTCCCAAAATGCTCTGTGCTAGTCAACACAGAACTGCCTTTAGTCCGAGTGACGCCTCCTTGAGTCGCTACAGCGTTAAACAGTAAGAAGCTCCACCTGATGTTGCAATCAGGTACTACATCAGCTAGTTAACAATACATTTTTTAGGCATACAGGGGGGTCTCGACTTAAGTCGGAATTCCGTTCCTACGGCACGACGTACTGTGATTTTCGCCGTAAGTTGGAACTCGTAGATGTACATATACAACCAACCGATGTTCGTCAGTGTTTTGCCCTTTTCTGAGTGTTTTATTATGTCTAATTTCACGTCCATGGAGATGGCTTTCCTTTTCTTCGAAGCACTGCCATCAGAAGAGTCTGACTTACGTTTGGAATCCATATTGAAGGGCAAAAGGTTTCCAAAAAAATAACACAAACCAAAGAAAGCGAATGCAGCACAGTCCAATGTGGCATACGACTGGTGAATGTAAACAAAACTCTTCCTCGTATAGCTACGTTGATGTATTCGTCTGCTTTGGTCGTCAGCTAGTTCCCGCGCAAAATTTATTTTAATGTTGCAAACGCCGTACGTCGGAATGATGGAACAAGTCTTTCTTAATAAATCTATGGGAGATGGTGACGTAACCATGAAACGCCGTAAGTCGAGGACGTCGTAAACCGAGGACCGACTGTGTATGTCCTCCATTTCAGTTAATATATCTTAAATTGGTTAAATCATTAACAGCAATTAATCAATTACTAATAAACGTCCCTACACCTGACCTGTGAAGATAGTCTCAACTCAAATATCACCTGGCAACACCTCACCTTTCCTCTTCTCCTCCTTCTGACTGAGGCGATACAGGAAACTCTCCGGTCTCACGCCGGCTGTCCGACAGGAAGCCACGCTCCCTGAGCCGGGGTAGGAAGGCGACTGATTGGCTGAAAGAAAAACCAGGAGGCAGAGTCAAAAACCATCTGAAAAGTTGAGGAAAATGAAGATATGAGGGTTATGTTTCTGCTGGTCTTACCTGTAGGAGACAGAGCGGCTCTGTCCTCGCCCTGCTGAGACAAAACACATGACAGTAAAACACCTGAGCACACCTGCAGGATCCTCAGCTGGATTACCTGCAGTTCACTCCAAGGCTGCTTATCTTTAATATCTTCATTTCAAGTTCAAACTCAAACTAACCCTGACTGCATCTACAAACACAAACTCTTATACATCCTATTATGTCAAAACTGAATTCATCCGCCACTGAAAGCAGTCCCAAATGACTTCTCTGTTTCTGTCTGTATGATAAAAACTACAGTGAGCAGTTAAAATAAAAGGTCTGTGAGCAGATTTCTAATTCATCCTGATTGGTTGATGGACCTGCCTACAAGTCGCTTATCATGAAGAGCTTCCACCGTTAGAGTCACAAGCCTTAAGACTTCCAAGAAACCATTTTTTAAACTGCGACTGAATGCAAGGAATTGAAGATGTTCTCACAAAGACTCGATGTGAGTTCGACAAAGGGTTTTAGCTGTGCGTAGCTTCCTTCCTCTAAACTATCAGGGTTTTTATCCTTTGATTCACTTCTCTGAGCACATATACATACAGAAAAAATAGTATTTAGTTCAGTAACCCTTCTAGTTTCCATCTAAGCTTCTGGTTGATCTTGGACTCCTCTGGACACTATGCCTACCATCAAGCATGGAGGTGGCAGTATCATTACATTATCAGCTTAACTGACTCAGACTTGTTTCTTTCCCAATCCAAAAGTTGAATTTCCCTCAAGATAAAAAAAGTATCTATCTATCTATCTATCTATCTATCTATCTATCTATCTATCTATCTATCTATCTATCTATCTATCTATCTATCTATCTATCTATCTATCTATGTTCTTGATGGGTTTGAGTCAGGGTTTTGGGGAGACAAGTCTAAAACTTTCATTCTAGCCTGATTGAACCATTTCTTTACCTCTAACTGAGTCATTTCTGAACAATTTTGAGTCATTTTTTTAAAGTAATTTTGGACGAGTTTCAAGTCATTTCTTACAACAGGTGTTTTTAAAGATTCGGTCTGAACCAGTGGAGCTGAAAACCATGACAAGGAAGTCAGAAAGTGTTGACAAACAGACACAAAGAGAAACCAACAGTAGGTCAATCCTCTGAAAGCTTCCAGAACCAAACAGATTGTTAGCAGACATTCAGACAGACTGAGCAGCAGCATGCAGGTCGCAGTACCTGCAGCAGACAGGAGGCGGCGCTGTCAGAGGCAGCGTGAGAGCGACAGCCGTCTACAGACACTCCAGTAACAGACTAACGGATAAACAACACAGAGAAAGAGAGACGAGGAGGGCCGAAATAAAAAGATGAAAGTCAAACAGAAATAGAAAACAGAAGTGAGAGGTTCTGGTTCTGCTTTATTTAGTGTAACGTCCAGTGATGTTTTTAGAAATACATCAAATCAATCAGTGGATGTAAACCTGATGTTTCACCTGTCTGTGTGAACCAGGTCGTCTCTTTATTGTGTTTGTGTCAAAGTCGATCTCAAACACCAGAACACACTGACACAGAAATTCAGACAGAAAGATTAAAAAAAAAGAAAAATGAGGAGGAAGAAACCTAAAGAAAAAGTGACGACGGGAGAAAAATAAGATGTAAACAAAAAAGTGTCGAGAAAAATAGGAAACACAATGGATGAACAGATAAAGGAGGAAGAAGAAGAAAGAGTTAATGCAGAAAGCACATTCAGTTTCTAAATTATGGAATAATAATAAAGACATGACAGGTTACCTCTGCAGCTCGCTCCTTATGAGGCCTTTAATTTAATTTAACATGTTTAAAATATGAAGATTTTTACTTTAATAATTCTAATTTCATATAAAGAGTCAAAATAATGAGTATAGTCACCATATTCTGACGAGGTTTTCTGTCTACAACCCTTTCATTTTTCTACAGACATGTAATAAATCTGCTCGATTACAGCCTAAAGAGCAAAATGTACATGATTTGCTTTTATTTATTTCATTTTACTGCCTTTATTCAGCATAAGTTTACTCAGATCTTCAGATTTTTGTGCTGTCCTGTATGTATTTTACTGACTTATTTTATGAATTCAACGCCATCTGGGTTAAAAAAAAAAAACTCACAAACTTGACTCCAAACATCGTGGTTCATGTTATAAAAGTGTCTCTACACAAAAAAATAAACATTAAGTTACAAATAAACATGACTGGAATTTAACTGTGCAGCACACTTTTATCGTAGGAAGATGAAACACCACAGCTGAGGAGAAACTGAATGGAAAAGATGCAGGAGGTGGGCGGGTCTAAGTGACAGGAAGAATGAGTGACAGGTGTGGACAGGTGTGTTCATGCTGTAGTGACGAGAAAACTGTGGAGTCACATGCAGATTCAGTTCAGTGAGACGGAATCAGTCAGATTCACATCAGCAGAAATGATTCCTCAGACGTTTTAAGAAAACATTTTTCAACTTCTCATTTAGAAATTATCTCTCAAAAACCTGCTTCTATTATTATTTTAAACAGACGCTTGGCTCCTTATGGAGCTTTTCTATTTTGTGTCGAACTTTTGTCTTGTTTTCATACTTTTTTTTTTTTTTTTTAACCATCAAAACAAACCAACCAACGTTCAATCGACTCTAAATTAAGTGGACAGACTCTTATTAGTTCAGAAGTTTTTCCAGATGTTGGTTAATTTAGTCAAAAATAACTACAGAGAAAAATAAAAAAAAAGCAACTTTTTCTTTGTAAAACAAAACTACAACTAAAAAAAAGTAATATTTCTGGACGATAACTGTTATTCAATTAATATAAACCAGGGCTATCTGCACTGTTTTCTCCAAAAAAATGTTTGAACGAAGGTGAATTCAAAATTTTTCACACTGAACAAAACATTTTAGACGTTTTTTTTAAGCAGTTCCCACATATCGTCTACAGGAATTATTTAAATTAATGCAAACAGGATTAAAGATGCAGATTAATGTTTTGTTCATTTTCCGCAGCTTTTCTTTGATTATACTATAATCAGTGCACATTAAGTTGCTTTACAAACACATTGAAGCTCTTATTGTGAAACTGAACTGCCTTTACTCCTTTCTTTGGCTGTATTCATGCTTTTATTCTTCTTGATTAAATAGTTAAAGGAAGCTGCTATATCAACAGTTATTACTATTATTATTATTATTATTATTATTATTATTATTATTATTATAAACATACATGTCTGACATTTCTGTCGACGAATCGTGAATCTGACTGATTCCTGCCTGTTTGTCTGCTTTTATTTTGAAAATCAGTTAGTAGACTTCTGGGGGGCGGGGCTAAATTCTTACCATGAAGAGGGCGGAGTCGTCTGTGTGGGTGGAGCGTCTGGAGGGGTACACACTCTGAACACACATAAATGTAACAGACACACACACATTAACACAGACGGACGAGACATGAACAGGTGTGGTGATGGAAGGGGCGTGGCCTAAACACAAGGGGGCAGGGCTTAACACAGCTGCAGCTAGCAAACCAAATTGAAGACCTCGTTTAGGCCTGAATTTAAATGAGCTGAGTGCAGCAGCAGGAACCACCATCACCAGCTTTATGCTTCTTCAGTTCCAGCCGTTAATTCAGGTTTTTGATCATTTTGCTCGTTAGGATTCGGCGAGTTTTCAGCTGCAGCAGACGACAGAAAAAACGATTCGACTGGACAAACAAACGCTGACAGCAACAGGTAAAGTCTCACCTCAGTGTCTGGACTGGACTTGGTTGGACTCTGAGCTGCTTTATGCTGAAAAACAACAACAGACTGATGATAATACAGCTCCTGTTTCAACAATAACATCATAATAATAATTCAGAAATTAAACATTTAAAAGCATGTGATGGCACTGACCTCAATACATTATGAAAAAGCTGCTGTTTAACTGGTGGTTGACTGGTTAAACTGGTGGTTGACTGGTTAAACTGATGGTTGACTGGTTAGACTGGTGGTTGACTGGTTAGACTGGTGGTTGACTGGTTAAACTGGTGGTTGACTGGTTAAACTGGTGTCTGACTGGTTAAACTGGTGGTTGACTGGTTAAACTGGTGTCTGACTGGTTAAACTGGTGTCTGACTAGTTAAATTGGTGGTTGACTGGTTAAACTGATGGTTGACTGGTTAAACTGTTGGTTGACTGGTTAGACTGGTGGTTGACTGGTTAAACTGGTGGTTGACTGGTTAAACTGATGGTTGACTGGTTAGACTGGTGGTTGACTGGTTAAACTGGTGGTTGATTAGTTAAACTGGTGTCTGACTGGTCAACTGGTGGTTGACTAGTTAAGCTGGTGGGTGACTAGTTAAGCTGGTGGTTGACTAGTTAAACTGGTGGTTGACTGGTTAAACTGATGGTTGACTGGTTAAACTGGTGGTTGATTAGTTAAACTGGTGTCTGGTTAAAATGGTGGTTGACTAGTTAAGCTGGTGGTTGACTAGTTATGCTGGTGGTTGATTAGTTAAACTGGTGTTTAACTGGTTAATCTGGTGGTTAACTAATTAAACTGGTGGTTAAACTGATGGTTGACTAGTTAAGCTGGTGGTTGACTAGTAAGCTGGTGGTTGACTAGTTAAGCTGGTGGTTGATTAGTTAAACTGGTGTTTAACTGGTTAATCTGGTGGTTAACTAATTAAACTGGTGGTTAAACTGATGGTTGACTAGTTAAGCTGATGGTTGACTAACTAAACTGGTGGTTGACTAGTTAAGCTGGTGGTTGATTAGTTAAACTGGTGTTTAACTGGTTAATCTGGTGGTTAACTAATTAAACTGGTGGTTAAACTGATGGTTGACTAGTTAAGCTGATGGTTGACTAACTAAACTGGTGGTTGACTAATTAAACTGGTGGTTGACTAGTTAAGCTGGTGGTTGACTAGTTAAGCTGGTGGTTGACTAGTTAAACTGGTGGTTGACTAGTTAAACTGGTGGTTGACTAATTAAACTGGTGGTTAAACTGGTTGTACCTTGGAGTAGCTGGTGACGCTGTCTCTCTGCAGAGATCGGTTCTTCTGTCTCTCCTCGTCGTACCTGAGAGCAGCGAGCTGAGCCTCCCTCCTCATTCTCTCCACACCTGGACCGACACCTCTCTGAACAGGAGACAGGTGGACAGACAGGTGGACAGGTGAATAGACAGACAGACAGTTAATCCTGAAGGAGCAGTGTGTTTCTGAGGTTTCCTATCAGACAGGTAGGAGGAGGTGTTACCTGGCTGTGGGAGCTAGAGGGAGCTGCGATGCCATCGACCACACTCCTGGAAGACAGACAGATAAAAAGGTAGTCAGACAGGTGGTGAGACAGGTAGTTAGGTGATTCACACATGTTCTCAGACTGAACTGGTTTCTCTACCTGCTGTGTCTCTTTGTGTCTTCTGTTCGGGACAAACTGGATTTTACTGGAGAACCCTGAAGACACAACAGACAGAAGACGACTGATAAAGCAGAATAACATGACAAACCTCTAATTTACTGATAAATCAGTTTAATGCTGTAGTTTAGAGGAGACGAGTTAATAAACACAACAGAACAATTAATCACTGAGCTTAATCTCTACTTGATATATTTTCAGAAGTCATATCAATTTGTGCCAGTCTGATCATTTCAGTAGTGAATAATCAGGCTTAACTCAATGAGTTAATTTGCTGCAAATATGATATTTTTTTGCTAATAGTGCTAATAAAGGTGGAGTGAACTCACTGCACCGTGGACCAGTTTTGTTCCCCATCACTACTAGATTATAAATGTAGGTACGATTTCAGTCCACCAAGATTTTCTGTGGTTTAATACAGACATAGAAAAACATTCAGCTCCTAAAACCCGACAGATCAAATCTTTTCTTGATATTACTAGTTTGGAGATGTGTTTTTCTTTTCTGTTTTGTCAGTTCATTCTTTTTTCTTTTTGATGACTAGACCCTCCTTGATGCTTCATATTCATGACAATAAAGCATTGAATTAAACTGAAAAAAACTGAAGAGAAATCTCCACTTCGTTTGCTCGTTACATCCTGCTTTTATCAATACAACAACTCTTCCTACCCTGACATTGTCCTTGGAAAGGTCTGGGCAGAGCATGAAGTCTGAAGAGGTGGAATTTTTCAACCTCAGCCGAGAAAAACAACTTTTCTGTGACGGTTTGAGACATTTTTAAACAGTTTTTGTCCTCATGAGAATAAAAAGATGAGAATAAAAACACTGTAGATAAATAATCCTGTGTGGGCGGAGCTTCTACCTCTCTGGTGATGCGTCTCTCGATGTACGCCATGAACTGAGAGCTGAGGCTGCTGCTGTCTCCTCTTCCTCCTCGACTCCGGCCCTCCTCTTCCTCCTCCTCCCCCACACAGCTGTCGATGAAGTCGATCTGCTCCAACTCCACATCTGGAAACAGAAGAAGATTAGATCATCAATCAGGTGGATCAGCTGTGTATTGATTACGGCTCTGACAGGTGAGGACAGAATTACAGGTAACCTCTAGATGGAAATGGTAAATAAAAGGTTAATTTGAAGATTTTTATTTGCAATAAAGTTCCAAAAATGTCTAAAATATGTTCTTAATTTGTCATTTTGAGCTTCTGGTTGAGCTTCTGGTTGATATCAGCTGATGTGGATCTGAGAAGCTCCAGTTATCATGAAGCACAAACACTGAGGCTTCGTAACAGTTTGTAGGTCAGCGGCTGCAGTTTAAGCCTCATAACTCCCAACATGATCTGATCTGAGGCCAGTAAAGATCCTCACGTGTCCCGTTGGCCAGCAGTGGTCCTCCTCCTCCTCCTCTCGGTCTCTGGTCTCGGCTGATCTCGGCCACTCTGCCGGGCAGCTCTGAAAGCTCCTCTGAAGGCTGAACGGACACAAAGCAGCAAGAATGTTTTAGTAATCACCTCCTTTAACAAGATCTATGAGTGAAATCATGATCATCAGCTGGATTCTCAGTTCTTTATAAACAGCTGACTCATTTAGAGCTCTGATGTGGAACGAGAGACTAGAAATGAAACCAGCCTCCTGATTTAAGGTCCTTTTACAGATTTAAAAGGCTCAATATTTAACATTTAGTTTATTTAAATGTTTCTTTAGCTTCTTAGCGCAGCATCTCCAACCTTTCTAGCACCACGTACCAGTCATCGCACACATAACAAATAATAATCTTGTATTTTTAATTAAAAGAAAGTGTCCTAAATGAATAAAATTAGTTTTTATTGCTAAATATCTGTCTCAGCCTCTTCAGAGATGTTTGTTTTCTACTAATTTAGCCAAGCGTAAGATTGACGGCTTCATTTAAACAGGCACAGGAAGAAGATCTGGTCATTTTTCAAAATAAAAAAACCTTGCAGACTCCGCTGGAAATAGAAAGATAAAATGTATTCATTCTGTCTGTGCTGTCCGGTACCGATCCACAGTCCGAGGGTTGGAGCTGCTGCCTAGAGAGTCAACAACCGGACCAGCAGGCAACATGTGGTGCGTTTCCAGCTGCCATCCGGTGCAGCTCCCCGGAGCTTATTTGCCTAAAGTAGACTCGACTTCTACTTTATGCAAATTCGATGCAGCGAACGGAGGTCTGACGCATCACGAAACTTTTGTCAGACGTCTAAACTAGCCGTCGTTGAACTAAAACGAGGACAGATTCAGCAGCTTATTCCTCAAATGCTTTCAGAAAGACTTTTTGCTGAAATGTTTATGGAATGAAAGAGAAAGTTTTCGACTCAGCTGCCATGTTGGTCCGACGCATCTAGCGGACTGTCAAGCTGAAAACGCTGTCATGTGACAATGCTGTGGTCCGCTAGTCACCGCCCGCCATCCGTGCAATTTTCAGATGCGGCGCGTTTACATGCGAGAAAAACGCATCTAGTGGACACAGCTTTGGAGCGTAGACTACATTTTGATTTTAGGAACAAGACATTTTCACCGCACGTTCTTATTTAATCTGTTTAATTAAAAGAGCTTCGGGAATTCCTAAGTAGAGATAAGAATTAAGCACCAAAGTTTATTCGCATTTGATTAATAACTGAAAACTCGGATTTTAAAGGGTGTAAACGATGTAAATTCTTGGTTCTGCTGGTCTGAAAACCTCCTTTATGACTCATTACTGACCAATAAAAATAAACAGACACTAATTTTAGATTTAAAATTTTACCACAATCACAGTTAATTATAAGGATTATTTTTTGATTTTAGGAACAAGATATTTTTAAAATAATCCATGTTGAGCTTCACTCCTGCTAATCTTTGCATCAAACTTCTCCTGATTCACGGAGCAGAACTTCTTAAATAAAACTAAACCAGCAGATTTTACTTTCCCAGCACCGGGACGTGTTCTTTACAGTCGCTGTGATTCAGTGAGTTAACGTTATCTCATCTTTTTTTATTGTTGTGTTACTCTGGACTGCAGCCACAACATCCAGCAGGTTTGTTCTCAGGCTGCATCAAGTTCTCATGAAGTGAAGCCAAAACATCTCCAAAGACTGAATGTCAGATTAGGAAACATCGGATTTGAGTTTGAAGCGTTTTAAATTGTCCCTATCACAGCAGATTGAGGTCATTTTATTGTGTGAAAAAGCAAAAAATCATGATAAACTGTGCAGCCGAGCATTTTTAAAATTTTACATTTCAGGATGTTAATGATTAATTATTAATTATTCATCATCGTACTGATGGTTTCTGCAGCATCATGTTTTAAGTAATTTCCGACATGTTTTTAGTAATTTGGGATTAATTTCAGGGAAGTTTCAAGTCATTTATGACACAATTTTAGTAGTTTTGGATTGGTTTTAAGTCATTTTAGGAAAGTTTTTAGTATTTTGGTTGGTTTTAAGTCACTTTAGGATCATTTTGAGTCATTTTTGACACGTTTTTAGTAATTGTGGATTAGTTTTAAATCATTTTAGGGATGTTTGAAGTCATTTGTGACAAGTTTTTTTTAGTAATTTTGGATTGGTTTGAAGTAATTTCAGGAAAGCTTCAAGTCATTTATGACACGTTTTTAGTAGTTTTGGATTGGTTGTAAGTCATTTTAGGAAAGCTTTTAGCAATTCTAGATTGGTTTTAAGTCATTTCAGGGAAGTTTTGAGTCATTAATGATGAGTTTTTATAAACTTCAGATTGGTTTCAAGTCATTTTAGGAAGGTTCAGAGTAAATTTCGACAAGTTTTTAGTAATTTTGGAATGGTTGTAAGACATTTTAGGAAAGCTTCAAGTCATTTCCATCAAGTTTTTGTCATTTTGTGTTGGTTTCAAGTAATTTTAGGAAAATTTTTAGAAGTTTTGGATTGGTTTTAAGTCATTTTAGGAGAATTTCAAATCATTTATGTCAAGTTTTTGTCATTTTGTCACTAAATCTGATCACATACATAGATATATATTTATCTTAGCATATCATATCTGATATCAAACTGCTGTAAAGAGATTAATAATGTTACAGGTTATTTACTGTTGCTGCCCGTTTGTTGGTCTAATTGCTGAATGGGAACTTAAACTAAGTTGTTATTTTTTTCTGTTTAATTTATAATTCAGTAATCAGGTGTTTGTTTACTTTATCTGTACTTCAAATTATTAATGTAACCGAGTTGATTTTAGGGTGAATCTTTTGTGTTAGAAAGGTTTTAACAGCACGAGGAAAGACGTTTAAAGCATTTCATGCATTGGAATGACTGATCAGTTTTTGATTGTTCACATGGCTGATTATCAGTTAAAGAATTTTAAAATGTGCATCCCTTCTACCTGAATTTATAAAAATGCTCCTTTGGTTTATTACAGTACAGTCTGTAGTACTAATTTTTACATGAATATTTCATCCTAGAACTCTCAGGTACAATTGATCTGGTTAAATCCAAAGTTGTAAAGTATATATTTTAGGATCAGGCTCAGGTTCTGGTTCTGGTTCAGGTTCTGGTTCTGCATTACATCAGCGAGGTTCTTTACAAAGACAGAGTTTGTGTCTGACCTCGTTCCCGAGCCATCGCTTGTCTCCGCTGTCGACGCTGTTGAAGCCGGAGTCCAGAGCTCCGTACGGACGGCCGGGATACAGCTCATCGACACTGACGGGAAACAGAGGCGGTCAGCAACTGAGGCTTTTATTCTGAAGGAGCAGAGTGTGTGTGTTGATCGTGTACCAGGTCAGAGGTCGCCTGTCGTAGTCGGGGAGGTCAGGCGTCGTCTTACTGGCCTCCAGGTTCAGATACTTGAATATGTGAACTTTCCCTTTGATGCAGATCTGCAGAGGAAACTGTGGTTAAACCTGAGCTGCAGACACAACGACCAGTGATGTCACTTCCTGTGTACCTGTGCGGGCGGCGTCTGCAGAGGGTTGTTGTCGAGGACGATGGTCTGTAGCTGAGTGAGTCGTCGGTAACAGACAGGGATGGAGGTCACTTTGTTACAGGAGAAATCCAGACGGACCAGAGGAAGCTCGGCCAGCTCTGGAGGCGGAAACACAACCAGTTAGTTTTATTCTGAAACTGTCGGCTTGTTTCCTTCCTGTCTTTTAGGAAGCCGAACGCCAATGTTTCCCTTATAGTTGAATGATTTGTTGGTTTAATAGGGGAGCAGTTTGTTTAAGTGAAACCCAAATGAATTCAATAACATTTCAGTTCAGTGTTGTTTTTTTCCATCCATCCAAAGATGCACTTTATGGTTTAGAGGAAACAAAAACGTGGTTTCCTTTTAGTCTAGGGAGGTATGGAATATCATTTAAATGTTGCTTGATGTATAATTTAAATATTTCCTACCTAAGGTTTTCCTTTTTTGCAGCGTTTTGGTTCATTTTGACGGTAAAAAAGAAAAAAAAAAGCTTAAGGAAATCCCAAATGAACCCCTTTAACTAATTTTAAACATGTTCTTGTCATTTTGGACAGATTTAAATAGTTTTGGACAAATCTGGAGTCGTTTCAGACAAGTTTTTAGTTGTTTTGGATTGATTTTAAGTCATTTTAGGAACAATTTGAGTCATTTATGACAAGTTTTTAGTATTTTGATTTGGTTTCAAGTCATTTTAGGAAAGTTTCAAGTCATTTCCGACACGTTTTTAGTAATTTCGGATAGGTTTTAAGTCATTTTAGGAATGCAAGTGTAACCCAAATTAATTCATAGTTGTTTATCAAAAACATTTCAATTCAGAGTTGTTTTTACATTCATCCAAAGATGAACTTCATGGTTTAGTAGCAACAAAAACGTGGTTTCCTTTTGGTCTAGGGAGGTTTGGAGAATCATTTAAATGTTGCTTGATGTATAATTTAAATATTTAAGTTTGAAGTTCAGAGGTTCAGTCTTCACCTGTCTGCAGTGACATCACAGCGTACAGGTGTGTAGTTTCTGTAACGTACCTGGAGGCAGCCGGACCAGGTGGTTCCTCCGGATGTTCAGGTCTCTGAGAGTCTCCAGCTGACCCACCTGGGCAGGTAAAGTCTGGATCTCATTACAGCTCACATCCTGCAGGGAAAGCATCAATAAGCGATAAATAGAAACCAATGACGTCCTCGATCAGTGAATGATCAGAGAGGTGACTGATGACCGACCAGCTCGGTGAGGTGTCTCAGCTGGCCCAGTTCTTCCGGCAGAGAAACCAGCTTGTTGTTGCAGGCGATCAGAACCTTCAGAGGGAGGCTGCAGACGACGGCTGGGAGAACCGACAGCTGGTTCCGACTGAGGAGAGATTTAAAAAAAACATCCATCAGGTGCTGGTTTACCTGTTTTATCCTCCTCACACCTGATCACTGTCTCTGTACCGACTCAGGATCAGTGAAACGTCTGAACGGCTGCAGCAGGTTGTCTTGGATTCACCGTTTCTTCTCGATCTGTCCGATTATTATTTTCCACATAAACTGAACAGATAGGTGACAAATTAAAGGAAAACTCAGATTAACTGAAACACACATGAACACAGGTGGACTGCATTCTACAGAAAACATCCAGTTATGCTGAGCCCAAAACATTCCTATTTTGAATCAAGAGGAAAAGATTTCTGAAAGTGGGTTCACTGTTGGGGCACAGATGGCAGGAGCTTCAGTCAGTCTGGAACAGTGGCTAATCTGTATTTAGATCTTTGAAGAGACGTCACTGAACAGGACGTTGTGGTCAACACCAAACATCTGGTGAATGTGATTTTTGTAAAAACAGCTGAGCAGCTCTTAATCAGGTGACATACAGATGTTTGAATAACATCACCAACACCAAACACATGACAGTCATGTATTTTAAGGACGTCACATGACTTGGTGCTTATACACTACTGTTCAAAAGTTTGAGGTCACATACAAATGTTATTATTTTTGAAAGAAAAGCAGCTTTAACTCCTTTTGAGCAACTTTAACTAACATAGAGCAACTTTGACTAACATAGAGCAACTTTGAGTTTTTCATGTTTTCCATGAAATCTCACACTTTTATTCATGTACTAACATAACTGCAGGGTTTTCTAATCATCAATGAGCCTTTCAACACCATTAGCTAACACAATGTAGCATTAGAACACAGGAGTGATGGTTGCTGGAAATGTTCCTCTGTACCCCTATGGAGATATTCCATTAAAAACCAGCTGTTTCCAGCTACAATAGTCATTTACTTTTATAAATTAAACTTTATTAGCAGATTGCAGCATTAGTTCTTGTTTTTGCTGTATGGAAAACCAAACTGTGACCTTATAACCAAAGTAAGTACAGTGATTTTTGAGTACCGTTACCCCCCTACGTGGAACTGAAAGTGACACCAACAGAGCAGCAGTTCATGCCAGCATCAGTTTGAGGATTCTCTCTGATCTTCTGGTATTTATTGTAGTTGGGAAAAGGTCAGATTTAGATCACAGACCAACATGGAGACAACTCGTCTGCTCAGTCAGGACAGAATAGACGATATCTGAGTGTGTTACCTGAGGTTCAGGTAGGTCAAGGCCTGCAGGTTCAGCAGTCCGTCCGGCAGAGACCTCAGACAGTTCTGGTAAAGATTCAGACTCTCCAGAGACACGAAGAGACAAACCTCCAGAGGAAGCTCCGACAGCCGATTACGAGACAAATCTGAAAACACACAGAGAGATAGAAAGTTCAAGTTAGATTTATTAAATACTTCTGTCCAGGAAGAAGCTGAAAAAAGAAGAATTAGGAAGAAAACCGGCTGAAGTTGTCATTTGTTCAAAATAAAAGCCCCCAGGAAGTCATAGGACGTCGGCAGGATGTTTTGCAGCATACTGGACTATCAAAATAAAAGCTCAGAGATTTGTTTTTGAAAACAGATGAAGCATTTAATTACATTTCATATATTTATAATATTTACGATGTCTTAGCAGGACAAATAACAGACACTAGCTGCATTAGCACGCTCAGAATTCAATCATAAATGTTCGAGTTTTATCTACTTTCAGAATAAACCTCGACTAGATGACACTCAGAGGCTGATTGAGAATGTTTGCTTCCAAGTTTCCCAGAACAGACAACTCTGATGCTTTACTTTACATAACAGAGGATAATAAACAAACCACTGTGTAGCTTCTAGTGTTTATTTTAATGCCAGTAGTGACACTGAGTCACAAACCAAAAGAGGAAATGGCACCAAAACGTTGGTCTTAACTGTGAAGTTCGACAACCTGAACCTCCGACATGACGTCAGATAATCAGTTCTATTTAACCTCACTGATGGGAGAAAAGAGTAAAATAAAATATGAAAAAAAGTCTGATTTATCTCCTTATTTGGAAGCTTTGGGCTCTTAAGGCTTAATGTTACTGAGCAGATATAACTGATGAGTTGTCAAATATTAAATCATTTGCCAAATATTTTCATTTTTTATTTAAAATAAGTCAAATTTCTGTAATTGCAGCTTCTAAAATGTGAATATTTTCTAGTTTCTTTCCTCCTCGATGACGGCAGACTAAACATCATTTATCTTTTTTTTAAATCTAGTTTAGTCTTTTAAATTGTCTTATATTTATTCTTACCTTATATTTATTCTTAACTTTTTTATAGTATTACCCTCATTTCTGCTCTGTGAAATGGATGTGAGAAACGTCATTTGGTTTAACTGTGTACTACGTACATTGCTGAATGACAATCAAGCTGAAATTGAAGATCTTGGTGTTTTTGAAACCAAATTAACATTTTTCTTCATTTTCTGACACTTTATAGTCCAAAAACTGTTCAATCAACCCAGAAAACAGCCAACAGAGTCATTAAAATAATCATTAGTAGCAGCCTGAGTTAATATGAAGGTGAAGCTTTAAACCAGGGGTGTCAAACATGAGGTCCGTGGGCCAAAAGTGGTCCTCCAGAGAGTCCAATCCGGCCCGACTGTAAAAAGTAAAAATTCCAGAGAAGACATTAACTGCAGATTGTAAATTAGTAAAACTATAAATGCAAAATAATTCCTAGACCATGACAAGTTGTTTTGATCATAAAGTAAAATACTAGATTGTTCATTTGTCATTTTGTCTCATTTCTGTAATATTTTGTCTTGTTTTTGTTGTTTTTTGTCTGTTTTTGTCTGACTTTCGTTGCTCATGCTTTTGTTTTGTTTCTCGTTTTTGTTTTGTGTTTCCTTTTTGTCTTATTTTTTTCATTTTGTGTTTTGCTTTATTTATTGTTTTGTGTGCCGTTTTTGTCTATTTTTGTCTTGCTTGTGTCATTTTGTTTCTTTTATTGTCATTTTTTGTCTCATTTTTGTAATTTTTTTTGTCTTGTTTTTGTGTGTTTTTTTGTCACCTTACAATTTTTTATCAAATTTTTTGTCTCTTTTTTGCTTTGTTTCATGTAGTTTGTGTAATTTTTTGTCATTTTGTTCCTTGCTTTTCTTGCTTTGTTTCTCATTTTTGTCTCATTTTTGTAATATTTTGTCTTGTTTTTGTTTTTTTTCTGACTTTGGTCATTTGTTTCTCGTTTTTGTCCTTTTGTGTTTCTTTTTTGTCTTGCTTGTGTTTTTTGTCTTATTTTTTTCATTTTGTGTTTTGCTTTATTTATTGTTTTGTGTGCCTTTTTTGTCTATTTTTGTCTTGCTTGTGTCGTTTTGTTTCTTTTATTGCCATTTTTTGTCTCATTTTTGTTTTGTTTCATGTTGTTTGTCTCATTTCTTGTCATTTTGTTTCTCGCTTTTGCTGTTTTGTTTCTCCTTTTTTTGTCTCACTTTTGTAATATTTTGTCTTGTTTTTTGTCATTTTTTATCTGACTGTTGTCATTTTGATCATACAGTAAAATACAACATCATAAGTTCCAGATACTTGTGACTAAATGTTTTGGGTGTAAGTTGTAATGTGTAAATGATAAAGGGAGGCATAATATTGCTGAAATTTCACTTATTTTTCATAAGAAACTTCAGGTCGTTCATAATGTTTTGCAAAAAGATAATTCCTTAAATATGAACATTTTCAGAATGTATTTTTTGCACTAAAACAAAGTAAGAATGTGGAGTTGTGGTTATTTCTAGGTCATTATGCTGTGATTTTACTGGTCACTGGAGATCAAATTGGGCTGAATGTGGAACCTGAACTAAGATGAGTTTGACTCCCCTGCTTTAAACTGTGCAGGTGATTCATGTCTCTGAATATCTTACTGTCCTCTACAGGACAAACTGGTGACCAACCAAACCATCTTCAGCTGAGATAAAGCAGCTCCATAAATAAAAACACTTCAGTCTGTTATCTGGTGAACACAAAGAACTTTCCACAAGCATCAGCTGCCGGCCAAACATCACAACATTATACTATAAATCAGACACATTATATTCATTTTTAGACTCTAATAAAACAGCTTTCTTTTACACATTCAGATAACATTTAACCAATGGTAGTAGCACATTGAAATGGCTGCAAATTAAGATCTACGTCATACATGTCACACTTTTTATCGTGTCTCATGTGGTAAAACTGCATCACATGTTGAATCTAAAGCAGGACTTTAAAATGTTTTATCACAGAACAACTCATAAATCTGTACAGAGCAGAGAGTCTCCCTCAGTGTTAAATATCAGCAAAATAACTAGTGATGACTTGCACTGATTGCACAGAAAGGAAACATCGTCATTAACAAGAATTAAATGCTGCATTTTCCACGTTTACAGGGCTTTTTCCTACTGAGGGGAATTTCTGTCAAGCCAAGACGAAAGGAAAACTAGCGACGTAAAATAGATAAAACTCCAGAATACAGATAGCATTGAAAGTTTTTGTCAGTTTTGCTAGTTGGGGTTTCATTTAGTCAAAACATTTTTGCGCATAAAATGGTCAGAAGTAAGAGAAAAATGCAGATTTCTGTCAGATAAAGCGACACAGACTCACTGTGGACTGATCACGTCCTTTAAAGGTCTATTCTGAGCAGGAAAACCACAGTTTATGGGCTGAATGAATGAACGAATCAATGAATCCTGTTTATTTACACTGCAGAGCACATGAACTGCTGTCAGAGTAACAGGTCTCAGTTTACAGTTTAAAATGTCCTAAAATAATTTTGTGTGTTTTATATTTGATGCAAACTAATGTCAGATTCCTCTAATTATGTTTCAGAATTAAATCATGATGTAACGGAACTTCCTGCAGCCTTAATATATGATTACAAGTCTGTGTTTTTCTCCTTCATACATATAATCCATTGTTAAATTCAGTAGTTATCCTGTTATTGAGTGTTTGTTCCTGTTAAAAGTTAAAAGTTTATTCTGAAATAACACCTGTGCATCAAAGTACAGGAAAGATGCCAACAAAACAGGAATCTAGAGGCAGTAAAGGCTTCAATATGTCAATAAAGATAATAATTAACGTCTAGCAAAGCTCTATTAAGGAGAAACCGTTGAAGGTGACCAAAATGTAACGTACTCATGTTAAATGAAATCATACATGGCATTTGGGACAATCTAAGTACACAAGTGAAAAAAGGAAACTCAATCCCAGATTTTTAAAATTAAAATATCTTATTTGTGCTGTTTTTACAATAAATTGTTAAACAAATTATGTAACTTTAGACCTAACTTTGTTTGAGGTTCAGTTTTAATGAAAAACAATGAAGTTTAGTTTGAGATTTGTGCTCTGACAAGCTCTAACTTTAACTCTAACTGGTCTGAAAGTTAGTTTTCAAATTAATCAACGTTTGTACATCCTGTGAGATTGTCATTATAATACCTGCACCAAACATCTGTGCCAGCAGACTGTTAATATTGATTATTACTGATCAATAATCTGACTACTTGTTGCAGCTTTTAAATGCTAAAAGATCAGACTGATTTACTTAAATGTCGGCACAGGATCAGACTAATTAACCCTCGTGTCGTCCTGCGGGTCAAAATTGACCCGTTTCAAAGATTGAAAATGTGGGAAAAAAATATATTTTCACAGTGAAACTTCTGATGTCCACATTTTCAACATTTTTGGGAAATCTTTGAACATTTTTTGGTGGAAAAAAAGAAATGTGAAAAATGTTTCTTAAGAACATTCACAAAAAAAATCAACCATAATCCAGCAAATTCCGCTGGATTTTGGTTGATTTTTTTTTTGTGAATGTTCTTAAAGAAAATATTAGAAGTTGTACTGATATATATGGAACCACTTTAGATATTTTTAGGATTTTTTTGATGATTTTTACCCATTTTTTGAAAATATTTACAAGAATTTTCTTGCCAAATTTGGGGGATTTTTTTTTATTTTTTTTTAAATAAAACCTTTAAGGGAAACTTTTAAGGAATTATTGGAATTTTCTTCCTGAAGGTTTTGCAAATTTTCAGAAATTTGGGGAATTTTTTTGCTGAATTTTTTTCAGACAAGGAAACTATATTTTTTGGTGCCTGTAAATGAAGACAACAGGAGGGTTAATAATCAGGATCACATCTGAAAACACTGACTGGAACATCTTTAACCCATAAACTAGTATCTAGTTTTTATTATTTTTCATCCAACATTTCCGAGTTTCTGCTTCTCAGATGTGATGATTTGCTGCTTTTCTTGTCTTTCCTGTCATGTGACGCTAAACTGAACCTTGTGAAGACGCCTTGGGCTGCGGTAAATTAAACAGACATTTTCACTGTCTTCAGCCAAAACAAACAGCTGATCGATTAGTCTCAGCCCCAGTGAACACAGATCTGCTTCGAAAAAATACAGTTGTAGGAAGAAAATGGTGTTTATAACTTAAGTTTTAATGCAAAACATCAAAGTAAAAGCTCTTTTAGAAGACCAGATATGGCCCGCCGACCACAGCTTTCCTCCCAGTACTCCAACACATCCCGTAGATTCATGATAACATTTAGTTCCAGCTTCACATTCAGGGTTTCTATATTTATCGGAGCAGCTGTGAGCAGCAGCACCTGGACTGCAGGCCAGGAAGTACAAATCACCACGGTAACGTCTACTTCCTGCTGTACAGTTGCCCGGCCGTCGTCACCAGGAAGTGGGAGGACAGACAGACGCACGTTTGTTTGTCTGTTTACATCGTTTTGACACAAACGTTCTCTGATGAAAGCTGATTAATCAATCAGCAGTTTAACGAGTTCAGGATCAGAGTTCAACACAGCCGGACTTTCTTTGTGTAAAGCGGCTCAACAAAACCTAAAAATCAGAGATAACAAGTATCAGATGGAGGTTA
Source organism: Amphiprion clarkii (assembly GCA_027123335.1). NCBI lineage: Eukaryota > Metazoa > Chordata > Actinopteri > Pomacentridae > Amphiprion > Amphiprion clarkii. The sequence goes on from CM049575.1 coordinate 34,313,537, forward strand.
TCAACTCTCTTTGTTAACTCAGACGCTCTTTATCAGGCTCTGAGGTGTCATGTGACTCTTCTTCTGCACAGAATGGGCCAATCATGTGTCGCCTACTTCAGTCTGAGGAACGGTTTGAGAGCTTTTAAAGAACAGAAAAAAATACTATGGCAATAAAAAAGCTGCTACTGCAAATAATGCAATGTTAATTATGCATTAATATATCTATTCTACCACTTGTTGCTAAGGAGACAGTCGCTCTGTAACTTTAAACTTGAAAGATTTAAACATGACAGGTCTGACACTGTCCCGTAACGAAAACAACACGCAAAACACTAAAATCAAAAGGTAAATTAGTGTTAATGATTGAATATTCTCTGTGGTAAATACCAACAGACTAGCTGCAATCCCTGCAGCATAGAAACAGAAAACATATTTATGCATTTTCTGCTTGATTAACTAAATGCAAACCAACATATACGGTTATTTGTTGTAGCTGCACGGCTTCGTTTGGTGTGATTACCGACATTTAGTTCAACACATCAGCAGAATAAACGTTTTCTCACAGCTGAGAGTCTGCATCACTCACAGAGAAGCATTTCTGAAAGTTAGACACTTCTTATGGGTGGTTTGAACTCAAAACTCTAAACAGAAGTGCAGCATCAGTAACCATGGCGATCTGACGTTTCAGCATCAGTTACCATGGCGATCGAGAAGGTTAAAAGTGAGCTACATCTGTGACACTGAAATCTCACAACAGACCTCACTAAACCACTAATCTGTCTGCACAGTACACCCCCAAGTTCAGTCAATAGAGCAGCAGCTGAGGATTATGGGTGTTGCAGTTCTTCAGCTGCTGACATTTCCCCAAGTAATGTTATCTTTTCCTTTAAAGAATAAAAAAATCTATCAACAGAAGTGAAGAAATGTTAAGATCTATGAAGCTATTTTGATAATTTTAGTATTTTTAAAGATTAAAAAGACTAAATTCTCTGATTGCAGCTTCTTTACTGTGAATATTTATCTGGTTTCTTGCCTCCTCCAGGACAGTAGACTAAATATCTTTGGGTTGGAGACAAAACACCACATTTGTCATCTTCAGCTTTGGGAAACACTGATCGGCATTTCTCACCATTTTTGGACATTTAAAGACCAGAAAACGAATTGATTAATGTAGAAAATAACAGACAGATCAATAGAAAAATGTTAGCAGAAGTTCTGTCCTCCAGTACAAAGTGTACAATTATCCAAAAGACAAGAATATTCAATTTATTTTATTTATAATTTAAGATTAAGCAGATAATCGTTAAATCTGAGAACCTGGAACCCTCAAATTTTGCATTAAATTAACTATAAACCGTTAATCGATCATTAAACAGCTGCTGATTGATTTGTTTTTGATTCGTTTGTTTTGTTCTCCCCGGCGGCGCGACAGTGTCTGGTCGGGGGGCGGAGCAGCAGCGTCTCATTCACTAATCAGACGTTAGAATCAAAACAAAGCCAGGCAGGTGTGCGCTGGCTTTTCACCTGTGCAGCTGACGTCACAGACACGGGGTGAGGCTGCTCTCAACAGCCCGACGGTCCCGAACCGGGGCGGTTCCGCTCCGGTCCGACTGGGCAGCTAACGAGCTAAACCGGCGGAGTCTGACTGTGTTTACCTTTCTGTTAGCCTGCTAGCTAGCCGCTCAGCCGTCTGTCCCACCAACAAATCTCACAGGTGTACTGACACATTCTGTAACCCCAAAACACGGTGTCCCTCCGCCTCCACCCGGCGGCTCTTTACCTCAACTTCACGCCTGAGAATCACATCTAAGACGCGGATTAAAACACCCAGACGGTTCTGAATGTGTTAACAGTTTAATTTAATCGCGCTAAACGCTGCTAACGAGCTAAAGTTAGCAAACGTTACTTGGGGCTCCTGCTACTGCGCGGATCATCTTTTAACTTTTATTTAAACCCACATGCGTCTAAAAAGTCACTATAAAAGTCACTGAGTACGAATATATTACTGTGCTGGTGTTTTATAGTGATGCTGGTTCACAGAAAGTCCCCGTAATAACGTAAATATGAGCAGCGGAATCACGACAGGGTACCGTTTGAGAGGGGTGCGATGTTTGTCATAACACCGGCCCTGACGGTTTCCCATCCCGTTCTATCCAGAGCCTTAAAGTTGGATTTTAACTTTCCCTGCTGTAAAGTCCATAATAACTGCATTTAAGTTACTTTATGCGGCCCGACAGAGACCAGCCTGGCTCCGTGTGTCCGCTGCCCGGGCTGTGCGGCTCACTCACCGGCCCTGGTGGTGTCCGTCAGGTCGTGGTTGGCGGCGCTCCGGGGAAACTCCTTCAGCTTCCTGCCGCTGAGGTTGAGGCACCCGGTGGCCGAGGCTTCATCCAGCGCCCGGTCCAGAGAGCGGTTCCAGGGCGCCGGGCCCGCCGGTCCCAGTCCGTTAGTGTTCCCGACTAAAACATTCCCGGCCCCGCCGCCTCCGACCTGGAAGTTGAGTCCGCTGTTGTCCGCAGACCCCAGCAAGACCGAGGCCGCCATTACACACTCCGGCTGTTAGCTCACAGTGCTAACTGCTAACTCCCACCCTAAAGTCCAGAGCGGAGCATGCGCACTGAGCGTTCAGAGGGCGCAACTGGACAACACCGAGTAGTACTACTATTAACTGTACTGCAGTAATACTGTAGAGCAAGTACTGACACTGCAAAGCTGCAATCCTATTATTAGTAATGTATTAATACTGCAGGACCATTACTAATACTGTAATACCAATTCATAAAGCAGTAATGCTGCACCATTACTAATACTGCAATATAATACTACTACTACTAATACTACAGTATTACACATACTACTGATACAATTAAGGATAAAAACAGACAGAAAATGTTTTTAAAAAATAATTACAAATGGCTTTTTGTTTCTGTGGAGTCAGATTTTATAAAACAAAATGTGTTCTTTACTTAATTACGCATAAAAATTGAAAAGTTGGTCAACACCTGTTTAGTATCTCAGATTCTATTCAGTAAAATAGTTTACTTGGTATACTAGCATAAAACAACGAAATTAAAGAAAAATTTAAAACTTAACTGAAAATGATAAATATTTCCTTTACTTGATTAAGCTTAAAACACAGAAAAGAATTCTAGAACTATTTTAAAACAGATACACTTCTTCAACAGTGTCAATAAAAATAGATTAATTAATTAATAACATCACCAAAAACAGACAAACAAATAAAACTGAGTTTGTGGATGTTGTCTTGTTTTGGATTTTACAAATTAATAAAAATGTATCTAAATCTATAAATAAATGAAGATTCAAAAGACATAAACAATAATAAACGTTTTCCTGATTTACTTAAATCATTATTTAACAATTTTCTGTACAAGTTCTGTATAACTTCTGTAAAAGTTTAACATACTGTAAATATAAAAAAAGGAATGTTTTTGCGGTTTGTGTATTTGTAGGCTTTTATCGTGACATGCGTTTGCACCCTCACAAACGTCATCCCCCAGAATTCCCTGCGCTGTCGCATTTTGACGCATGCGCGTCGCACCGCTGTCCAGGGCCGGGTATCATGGCGACGTACGTGGACATCCTTAAGAGCGAGTTTCCTGAGATCGACTCGGAGCTTTTCGACTACATCACAGGTGAGAGACCGAGAACAGAGCGTCTGTCCGCGTGGGGACGGAGTCTCTACCTGCCGGGGGCACAGCCGCCGGCTGCCGGCCCGGTGGAGCCTCACAGACCGGCCTCTAAAGTGCCTGTTAGCCGGGCTGCCGCCTCTTTAGCGCGGAGCTAACGGGCTAACCGGGCTGGCAGAGCAGGGGAACCGGTTAGCACGGCATGGCCCAGGTACGGCAGGTTAGCTGGACCGAACCCGAGCTGGACCGAGAACCAAGACGTAACTCAGGCTGGGCTGAACAGTAGAGAACATTACAGGAACATTGAAGAAAATACCCCTGAAAGGAACGTTGAAGGAACATTTCAGGAAATAGCAGGTGAATCATCAAAAAACTATAAAAACTCACTTTTATACTCAGTCAGGTGGAGTCAGACAGGTTTTTTTGGATTTTTCAGGCTGAGAATATTGCACACACCAGAATGACACTATATCTTATTTGCATTTTAGCATTTTTTTATTACAGTGTAGAAAAACTCCAAAGTAGAAGTACATAATAATTCATATTCAGTATAATAAGCTTTTATTGCCTCCTACAACTCATTAAAAAATGTACCAGTTGCTAAAGTTATACGTTTTAAACACTGATGGAGTTCCTCAAGTCATTGCACTTTAAATTACATAAGCTAAATACCTGTTAGACTCTTATTGAGTCACATTAAGTTTCTTTAATCCTCGGATTCTGAGTCAGTTTTTAATTATTTGTTCTTTAAAGCAACTAAATCCACAGCTAGACCTAAATAATACACACTTTAACTGGCAAAGTCACATCCAGACACATTCTTTATTTACACAGAAACACGTTTTTGTGCTGTCTGCACACTTTTTAATGACAATAATACAAAATCAGCGTAAAGATCAGAACTCTTGCTTGTAAGTGATCAGATGAGGGAATAGTTGGCCTCCTCTCAGCTCCACTTCTGGTTTTATCTGATTAAAGTTTGATAAATTGGGTGATTTATTGTCAGGTTGGACTACAAACTACCTGGTTCAGCATTTCAGTGATTTTTTTTTATCATGTTTTAGTCATTAGTTAGGATCAGGATTAGCTGTAATATCAACTGTCTAGTTTATAAAAACACTCAGAAGTGGTGTTTTTGGTTTTTTTTGTGTTGTATTGATGGCTGTTTCTATTTTTATATCCGTGAACCTCCAGCTGGTTCAGGCTCCGATGGGCCTAAAAAACTGTGAAATCAGGTAATTTATGCTCATAAATAATCAGCGACTATTTAACAATTAAATCTGAGCAAAACAATAAACTTTCTGAGGTACATGTGTGGATTCAGAGCTTTTTTTTCCTGAGTGTCTGTGTTTGAAGATGTCCCCATTTTCCATCATATTTACATCTTGAACACCGTTAAAACCAGGAGAATGATAAAAAGATGACACACAAGTTGGATAAAGTTGAATGTGACTCTTTTATAAAATAATTCAACACTTTATGGACAAAAGTCGGCTAAAGAAATCAGGAGGACATACTAGTTTATTAAAGTTTCCAGGTGATTATTGAAGAGAGCCACACAGTACAGAAGAAGATTTGCAAGTTTTTGGGAAGAAAAACTAGTGAGAAATGTGTCGAAAAACCTTTTCTTGATCAGTTAAATTCCAGATAATAAACATTAATTTACACATTGACTGTAAACAAATAAACAAACAAACAGACCAAAACTATAAACTTCAAAATTTTGCATTTTTACAAACAATTTGTTCTTTTCCAGCATTTGACATCAGGAATAAACTGTTGAACTGTATTTGAATCAGGAAAAATAGAATTATTTCACAGATATTTGCTGCTATTTTTACCTTTTTTTTCTTTTTTCTTGACTTCCATGACTCCGGTGGATTATTTAGTCGAGTCTTGAATTAAAATCTCGAAGAAGAAATTTACTGTCAGGTTGCAAACCAAGAACAACTGTGCAGACTGAACTAGATTTAAGAAGCTACGAATTTCTCATTAAAAGTCGTGTCTTATTTTTATACATTCCTTAAATGACAGATGTTAGAAGATGAGTTCATTTAGTTTACTACAGAGGCGTTAATTTAAATCCTGAACAGAAGAGATTTTAATTTCTCTCTGTGAAACATAACAAACCGTCGGATGCTGAAATCAGACCAGAGAAATGATAAATTCAGTTTAAGAACAAACATTTGAACTGGCTGTTTTTTATGAAACTCCACTCTTCAGATGTTTTCGGTGGTGCTCTGACTGTGAACTCGTTGGTAGGCGTTGTTTCGTCATATATTGTGACTCGGTACTTTTTCTGAAACCTCAAGTTAATTGCTAACCGTTTTATAAATAGAATACAGACGATGACTGTTGTTGGTTAATCCATGAAATCAGCTCATGACAACGTACACCACTGTTCAAAAGTCTAGGTTCACTTAGAAATGTCCTTATTTTTGAAAGAAAAGCCGTTTTTTTCCAATGAAGATAACATTAAATGAATGATAAATCCAGTGTAGACATTGTTAATGTGGTAAATGACTATTCTAGCTGGAAACAGCTGATTTTTAATGGAATATCTCCATAGGGGTTTTGGACAGCGGAGCAGATTTCGAGGATGGCGAGGAGGTCTACGACGCCATCGGAGGAGTTCTGCAGGACGTCTCGGCCGACAGCAAGAACGAAGACGACATCCGAGACATCTGCCTCCAGATGTTCAACACCCTCAAACTGTGAGTTCTACTGGAATTTTCCCATGACTGGTGTGGTGCCTACAAAACGCAGAAAATACTTTTGAACTTGATGCTTTTTTGAATTATACATGAATTAAAGTTGCTCTACATTAGTTAAAGTTGCTCTACATTAGTTAAAGTTGGTCTACATTAGTTAAAGTTGGTCTTTAACGTTTGCTCAAAGCATCTTCACATTCTTTAGTGTAAAAAAAACTAAAATCCAAATATTTTTAAAAAGGTAAACTTTTCCAGGACAATCTGTCTCCATGTGTGTGAATTCTAACCATTTTTTAATCAAGAATAACACAATAAATGTTGATTGATGGATTGAGGATCCAGTAAAGATGCGGAGATGTTTTTGTGTTTTTCAGGAACAACCATCGCGGCACCCAGAAGCAGGTGTTGTTGGACGCTCCTGTCCAGCTCTCCCAGATCTCTGCAGACAACGGTGAGAAGAATCGGACGCAGAAACAGCAGCAGCTCCTGGAAAAGCTGTCGTATTATTTACATGTAAACGAGGAAATAAACCATCAGCCTTCATTTAGGAGACAAGATAAACTTTATTGATCCCTCACTGGATACAGATGAGGCATAAAAGAAGCAAAGTTAGCAAAGGACAAATTAGTAAAGTAGTAAAAGCATTAAGAATAAATGGAGCTTTTAGTCATTATTATTATAGAAATAAAGTATTATTAATATTGATTTAAGTGTGAATCAGATGACAGTTTTTGATTCATGTGTGTCGTCCTCCTTCAGTTTCTGCAGACAAAGATGTCCAAGGCATCTGGATGATGAAACGTCCTCAGAACACAGTGAGTCGGACTGAAATGTTTGTTTGCTTTCATTATTATTATTTATTCCTGTTTACGTTCTCAGTAGAGTTACAGAAACTGAGTCGGATTTAAAGAGAAAAAAAACTTTACTGGTTAAAAAACACAAACTAAACAGTCAGTTTATGTCTAAAATAAAATAGTAATAGAACTAAAATAATCCTTCATGCATGTTCTGAGTCTGACTGAATAAATCTGCCCCTCGATGACTTTTTTTTTTATTTTAGAGAAACTGATCATTTTAAGATCATTTTCATTTAAATCTTTTGGCTTTTTGTCAAATGTAAAAGTTTAGAAGTTGTGTCCTTAAACGCAGCATTCAGTCCTGCAGAACTCGTAACTAAAACACTGACAAGGTTGAACTCTGAGCTGCTTCTGACTCGTTTTCATTTATCAGCTAGAAAAGAAGAAAAGTTTCTCAGATTTTTATAAAAACTGGTTTCTGAGTCTTTTGTCTCTTCGTCTGTTCAGACGGTCGACGCCAAGAAGTTAGAAAAAGCCGAAGCGAAGCTGAAAGCAAAACATGAACGCAGGAACGAGAAGGACTCCCAGAAAGCCACCGGTCCACTGTGAGTCCTCACCTGTCCTCACCTGAACTCACCTGAACTCACCTGTCATCCTCTCATCTGTCCGTATATGTCCGTGTCTCACGTCCTCACCTGTCCTACTCCCAACTGTCCATGTTTGGCCTGTCTTTACTTGTCTTTCTTTCACGTCTTCTTCTTCTCACTTGTCTCCTTTCACCTGTGTTCTTCTCACCTGTCCTCCTCCTTTCACCTGTCTTATTCTCACCTGTCTTCTTCTCACCTGTCTTCCTCTCACCTGTCCTCTTCCTCTCAGCTGTCCTCCTCTCAACTGTCCTTCTCTCACCTGTCCTTCTCTCACCTGTTCTCCTCTCACCTGTCCTCTTCCTCTCACCTGTCCTCCTCTCAACTGTCGTCCTCTCACCTGTTCTCCTCTCACCTTTCTTCTCACCTGTTCTCCTCTCACCTGTTCTCCTTCTCTCACCTGTCCCCCTCTCACCTGTCCACATGTGTCGTCAGGGTCCTGGAGGAGGCGTCGGCCAGTCAGGCGAGCAGTAAGAAGGACAACCGAGTCGACCAATCAGGGAAGAACCGGAGCTACGACATTCGCATCGAGAACTTTGACGTTTCGTTTGGAGAAAGGTGAGAACCGACTGGAACCCACCAGTAGCTCATTTTAACCCGAAGACATTTAATTCTCTAAACCTGTTGTCTCCAGGTGTCTGCTGCAGGGGGCGGAGCTTTCTCTGGCGTCGGGCCGGCGGTACGGCCTGATTGGTCGTAACGGCCTGGGGAAGACGACGCTGCTGAAGATGCTGGCGAGTCGAAACCTCCGCGTCCCGGGACACATCTCCATCCTGCACGTGGAACAGGAAGTGGCCGGCGACGAGACGGCGGCGCTGCAGAGCGTCCTGGAGAGCGACACGCAGCGAGAAGATCTGCTGCACGAGGAGAAGACGCTGAACGCTCGCATCGCCAACGGAACGTAAGAAAACGTGTCCGAACGCCGTGATTGTTTCTAGATCAGAACGACTGATCGTTACCTGATAATAGTGACCTACAGACCAACTTTATCATCCACATGACACTTAATTATAAATTTCATTTACGAAATCTGGTCTGAATTTGAGTCAACTTGGCGCCATTTTCAGCTTAAAATCATCAAACTTTTAGTTCAATTTCTGCTCAATCGTCTCTGATTTGCCTGAACTTTTTGTAAAATATAGATACTTATAAAGATATTTGTGGAATTTTAGCTCACAAAATGTTTTTTAAAATTGCTTGTCAACACGCTTTTAGCAGATTTTTTTTTCTAACAACAATATCTCAGCAACTGTTAAAGCTAAAAACTGGATTTTTTTTTCACAAAACCACCACAAAGATATGCAAAACCACCAAAGAGACACAAAACCACCACAGAGAGGCAAAACCACCACAGACTTGAGTCCTAAGTGTTGATACGTTTTTAATTCTCTACCACTATATACAGCAAATGACTGTTTTGTGTTTCCACTTCGGAGCCTTCATCACCTCGTCGGTGTTAATTTTGCCACCAGCTGATGGTTGCTGAGCAGCTTCATCCCTCAGAGAGTTTACTGCAGTTTATAGATGTCAACTAACCCATAATAAACTCACAGTTTCACAGCTGTCCACAAACTGAAGACGTAACAGTTTCAAAATAAAAGCTTGCCATCTTGTTTTACCACAAAACTAAACTGTACATGGAGTTCATCTGAAACATAATCTCTGGAATGATTTAACAGCTGCAGCAGCGACTATAATGTGTAATAAAAGTTTTAATCTAGCAGCAGTAAATCTTCTGAGCTTCTGGTTTTAACCTCCAGAGTTTACAAGACAAATAAAACTTTGATCTGAGTCACTGCTGGATGTTGATCGACTGTGTTTGCGTTCATCATGGATGGAAGTCACTTTAAATCATTGGACACCAGTTTATCGCTGCAGGATTTACAGATTTACAGGAAGTGAATAAAAACAAACTGACCAATGGCAGCTCAGCGGGTTTTGAATTTGTCCCATCAGCTGTCAGATTCTGTTTTGTTTTGTGTTTTTAACGTCGTCGTTTGTTTGTTTCAGTGCTGACGGGATGGAAAGCGTCCGGCTGTCGGAGATCTACGTCAAACTGGAGGAGATCGAAGCCGACAAAGCCCCGGCCCGGTAACTACGGCAACCACACAGACATGCTGTTTTTTTTCTTCTTCGTTAGTGTTTTTAGATGATTAAAGGCGTCATCGTCAGATTGTTTGGTTCATGCAGGACTACAGCTGATCGGTTAATCTGCTGAATTATTTTGTGTCTGATCTGTAGCTTCCAAATTTAAAATCACACGTCAGAGTTAATTGTTGAGCCAACTGCTAATCGGTCGATGAATAAAATGTTAAAGCACATTTGTTTTTATAAGTTTTCAACCTTTTATTGACAGTATGCTCAAAACCTGCAGACACAAAAGGCCCAGTGTGTGAGGGAAATAAATGACCACAAACAGATGCAAAACCAGCACAAACACATGTTAAACTACCACAAGCACATGCAAGCTTCCTCCAAAAACACGCAAAACTGCCATGAAGACACGTAAAACTACCCCAGAGGCATTTAAAACTACCATAAAGACATGCAAAACTACCACAAAGACATGCAAAACTACCACAAAGACACACAAAACTACCACAAAGACACGCAAAACTGCCACAGAGACACAGGAAACTACCACAAAGACATGTCAAACTACCACAAAGACATGTCAAACTACCACAAAGACATGCAAAACTACCACAAAGACATGCAAAACTACCACAAAGACATGCAAAACTACCACAAAGACATGCAAAACTACCACAAAGACACGCAAAACTACCACAGAAACACGGGAAACTACCACAAAGACGTGTCAAACTACCACAAAGACATGCACAACTACCACAAAGACATGTCAAACTACCACAAAGACATGCAAAACTACCACAAAGGCACGGGAAACTACCATAAAAACACACAAAACTACCACAAGCACATGTAAAACTACCACAAAAACATGTAAAACCACCACAAAGACATGCAAAACCACTACAAAGACATGTAAAACTACCACAAAGACACGGGAAACTATCACATAAGCACACAAAACTACAACAGAGATGCATAAAGGCATGTAAAACTACCACAAAGACACACAAAATTACCACAAAGACACACAAAATTACCACAGAGACACGTGCTACAAACAGATGCAGAATTGCCACAGAAACAACCGTCACAGTAAAGTGTTGACATAAAAACATTAAAGTTACTTCAGTCATCTGTAGCGTGTCTCAACTCGCACAGTAGTTACTGAAAGTCACTGTGTTGTTTTGTTACATAACAGAAATAGTTTTCATGTTAGCAACAGAAACAGACCGCAGGATAAAGTAACCATAGCAACAACGGTTTGTTTTTTCAGTTCCTGATGCTCGGCCCTAAACATGATGAAAAATGTTCAGCAGCAGCTTTAAAACTTGCGTTTGAAACAGACCTGGACTCGATGTAAGGCAAATAAATCAGTCCTGCCTCTGGAGACGGTTAAAAATAAAGAGACTTTGATGAATTTGTGCTGCTTCACAACAGAAATAGGCCGAGACGCGTCAGCAGCTCCTCAGCTTCTTCTGACACGCTCTAATAATAATACTGAGGTTTATTCATGTCGCGCCTTTAAAACTAAGCTACAGGGACAAAACAGATGGACTAAAAAGATTCGTCAGATTACAGAAAAAGAGAATAAAACTGGATTAAAAGGCTCCAGATGATAAAATATAAAACGACATTAAAATCAACAATTAAAATAACTGAAAACAAAAAAATGTGTTCTATGAAAGCAAACCTGGTCCTCAGATGAGCGGATCTGAAACTGTAAACTGCTGTAAAAATGTCGGACTCACTGCAGAAAGTGTTTCTAATCTGCTGGTTCTGGACCCTGAGGGGCCACAGATGTTGATGTCAATGTTAGATCATCTGCAGCTGGATGGACATGAAGTCAGAATGTCTGGAAAGAGACATAACACAATGCAAATAGACTTAAAACTGACCGAAAAGAGATAAAACCCCACTGCAAAGACGTACAAAGTAGCCATATGGAGGCGCAAAACCACTGAAGACACATGCAAAATGGCCACAGAGACGCAAAACCACCAAAACAAAATGCAAAACCACCACAAAGATACAAAATGGCCATTTAGACATGCAAAACAAATAAATGAGATGAAAAACACTGTAAAGAAACACAAAACTAGCCATAAAGAGACACAAAGCCATCAAAAAGACATGCAAAACCACCACAAAGAGACACAAAACCACCAAAAGGGGATGCAAAGGAGCCACAAAAAGACACAAAACCACCACAGATAGACAAAAAATGGCCAAATGGAGACACAAAGCCACCGTACAAACACAACACAGAGTATCCATAGGGAAGATGCGAAACAGCCGTAAAGTTACGCAAAACCACCAAAAGTAGGTGCACAACCACCTCCAAGACACAAGACCACCACAAAGACATAAAGCCACCAGAGAGAAAAGAGATGCAAAACCACCAAAAAGATTCAAAATAACCATCAAGAGGCGCAAAACAACCACAAAAAGACGTTCACCCACCATAAAAAGACACAAAACCACCAAAATGAAATGCAAAACCACGACACATAGACAAAACAATGGCCAAATAGACACAAAACCAACATATGAAGACATGAAATAGTCATAAAAAGATGAAACAGCCACAAAGTTACACTAAAACCACCATGAAGACACACAAAACAACTGCAAAGACCCTGAATGTCCCAAACATTCAGTAAATCTGGATTAAAAGAACATCTCAGCTCAGATCCCTCCTGCGGTAAAAACAGTAAACTTTCTCTCAGACTTCTATGAATGGATGATTTGTTTGTTGACTGACGTCTGTCTCGTCCAATCAGAGCCTCCGTCATCCTGGCCGGTCTCGGGTTTTCTCCCAGGATGCAGCAGCAGGCCACCAAGTGAGTCACCTGTTCACCACACACACATTATTTCACCTGGTTCCTCCTCAGCAGCATCACCAGGAGTGTTTTCTGTGTTCAGGGAGTTTTCTGGAGGATGGAGGATGAGGTTGGCCCTGGCCAGAGCTCTGTTCGCTCGGTGAGTTTACTCCTTCTGTTTCCAAACATCCAGACCTTCAGGAGGCAGCAGCAGTGTTTGATGTTAATGTGGTGACGAAAGACTAAAATACACAGAAATATCCTTAAATGAATAAAAGAGGACAGACAGTAAGTTCTTTCTGACGATTCTCTGTTGTTTCCTCTCCAGACCAGACCTGCTGCTGCTGGACGGTGAGTCAGAACCTCCTCTGGTCCAAATATCACTGACTGTCGTGATCCAGTGTTACTCCTGTGAATCTGAAAAAGATGCAAAACAAACACAAAGAGATGTAGAACCACTGAAAAGAGACATCAAACGACAGAAAAGAGATGCAAAACCACCATAAAGATACACCAAAGCACACAAAAGATACACAAAACAGCACAAAAAGATGCAAAACCACTACCAAGCAACACAAAACCACCACAAAGACACAAAAAAAACACCACAAGGACACAAAACCACCACAGAGACACAAAAAACACCACCGAGACTCCCAAAACCACCACAAAGATAGTCAAAACTACCACAAAGACAAAAAAACATCACAAAGATGCACAAAACCACCACAAATATACTCAAAACCACCACAAAAACGCACAGGACCACCACATAGACGCACAAAACTGCCACAAAGATGCACAAAACCACCAAAAAATGTAGTCAAAACTACCACAAAGATATGCAAAACTACCATAAATAGAAAGAGAGAAACAATACTACCACAAAGAGACACGAAATACCACAAAAATAAGCAAAACTACTACTGGTACTAGTAGCATTAAACTCGTATTCCTGTATTTGTGTTCCAGAGCCGACCAACATGTTGGATGTCAGAGCCATTCTGTGGTTGGAGAACTACCTGCAGGTCTAGCACACATTAGCATTCCTCATTAGAAACAATGGAGCCGTTAGCCACGAGCTAACATGTATTTATATTCTACCGTCTCCCTCCTCAGACGTGGCAGTCCACCATCTTGGTCGTCTCCCACGACAGGAACTTCCTGAACGCCGTGGTAACCGACATCGTCCACCTGCACTCCCAGAGGCTTGACAGTTACCGTGGCGACTACGAAAACTTTATCAAAACCAAAGAAGACAGACTGAAGAACCAGCAGAGGGAATACGAGGCCCAGCTGCAGTACAGACAGCACATACAGGTACTACTATTGCAGTACAGACAGGTACTACTACTTCACTACAGACAGCACATACAGGTACTGCTACTGCAGTACAGACAGGTACTACTACTGCAGTACAGACAGCACATACAGGTACTACTACTGCAGTACAGACAGTACATACAGGTACTACTACTGTAGTACAGACAGGTACTACTATTGCAGTACATACAGGTACTACTACTGCAGTACAGACAGGTACTACTACTGCAGTACAGACAGCACATACAGGTACTACTACTGCAGTACAGACAGTACATACAGGTACTACTACTGTAGTACAGACGGGTACTACTACTGCAGTACAGACAGGTACTACTACTGCAGTACAGACAGGTACTACTACTGCAGTACAGACAGCACATACAGGTACTAGTATTGCAGTACAGACAGGTACTACTGCTGCAGTACAGACATCGTGTACAAGTACTACTACAGTAGTACATATTTCTGTCAGTATCAGTGATGTACTGTCAGACGACTTATGTTGTGTTTTGTGTTTCAGGTTTTCATTGACAGATTTCGGTACAACGCCAACAGAGCAGCTCAGGTCCAGAGTAAACTCAAACTGCTGGAGAAGCTGTAAGTTCAGATCTGATCAATCTGGTTGATCCTCTGATTTTGTTCATCATGATTAACTCTTGTTTTCTCCTGCAGACCTGAACTGAAGCCCATCGAAAAAGAAACTGAGGTCACTTTAAGGTGAGAAGATAAACATCAGTCCAAACCTGATTCCTGGTCCTCTGAGGATCAGTCACCGTGAGGATCAATACATTTATCTGATCGATCTGTTTGATCTGCTGCAGGTTTCCAGATAACTTTGAGAAGTTGTCGCCTCCCATCCTGCAGTTAGATGAAGTAGAGTTTTACTACACTCCAGACCAGAGACTCTTCTCTGGACTCAACCTGTCGGCCGACCTCGAGTCTCGGATCTGCATCGTATGTCTCGTCATGATCAATAAAGTTAATCAGTGACTGGAGATCAATAAAGTTAATCAGTAGCTGGAGAGCTGTTGAAGCAGCTGATTCCATTTATGTTATAAATATGACATCAATCAATACGAATCATGGTCCAGAGTAGCCTCATCTCCTGCTAATATCAGAATCAATAACCCATCACGTCAATCAATACTTCAGGATCAGGACTGTTCTGAGTGTTCAGGTTCTTGTGTTTCGTATCAGGTCGGTGAAAACGGCGCCGGTAAAACCACCGTCCTCAAACTGCTGATGGGCGAGTTGACGCCAGTGGGTGGAGTCAGACAGGCTCACAGGTGAGAAACTAACCGACCAATCAGAGCCGGGGATTCCCCTGAATGTATTTACCTGTGTTTATATTTGCTCACTTGGTCAGAGATGTTTCACTACTTTTAGTCTCTACTTAGGGAACATTCACACCGTTTAGGGAACCTTTCAGTCATGTTCCTGTCTGTTTAGGGAACTGTTGGTTTGTTTAGAGAACTTTGCGAATTGCTGTTTAGGGAACATTTTACACTTTATCACTATTTAGGGAACATTTTGTACTTTTAAGGGAACCTGTTACTTTTGGTTTAGGGAACTTTTTACCCTCCTTTAAGGGGCTCTCTACATTTAGGGAACATTTAAACTTTTCAGGGAACCTTTTACACTATTTAGGAAACTGTTCAGTAGTAAACATGCTTTCCGTTTAGAAAACGTTTTACATCCCTTTTAGGGAAACAGTTTAGGGAATATTTTATACTTTCGAAAGAACTTTTTACTCTCAGTTAAACTCTTTTGGGAACCCTTTGAAATTGGATTAGGTAATGTTTTACACTTTCAAGGGAACTTTTTTCTCTTTTGGGAACCTTTTGCACCCTGTTGTGGAACATTTTACACTATTTAGAGAAACTTTTTAACACTCTTGAGGGAGCTTTTCACATTTTTTAAATTCTTTTCAGGGACCTTTTTGCTCTGTTTTAGGAACTTTTTACCATCCTTTAGGGGGTCTACATTTAGGGAACATTTGACACTTTTCAAGGAGCTTTTACACTCTTTTACAGTGTTTAGGGAACTTTTTACACCCTCTTTAGGAAACCTTATACTCTTACATACTGTTCAGGGAACTGTTCAGTCTTTAGAAAACATTTGCACTCTGTTTCACTCTCAGTTTATACTCTTTAGGGAACCTTTTGAAATTGGCTTAGGTAATGTTTTACACTGTTCAGGGAACATTTACATTCTCTTTAGGGAACCTTTTGCTCCCTGTTGTGGAATGTTTTGCACCGTTCAGAGAAACTTTTACACTCTTGAGGGAACATTTGACATTCTCTTTCAGGAACCTTTTACTCAGTTTTGGGAACTCGTAGCACTCTTTAAAAAAAACTTCTGTGGTGTCAAACATTTAGGTTTCATTTCAAACTATTCAGGGGACCTTGGGTTCTCTATACTAATTAGGAAACTTGTGTCATTCTTTAAGGAACCCTTCACTGTTACACTTTCAAGGAAACTTCTGTTTGGGGAATGTTTTACGCTTTTCAGGGAACTTTTTACCCTGAGTTTGCACTATTTAGGGAAACTTTTACTCTCTATTTAAGGAACATGTTACAGTTGAAAGGGAACATTTTATACTTTGGTTTGACAGTTTTGGGACTTTGAAAACTATCTTTAGGGAACTTTTTACACATTACAGGACCCTTTACACTGTTTGGTATTCACACTGTTTAAGGAACTTTTAGCACTCTTTAGAGATACTTTTACTCTTTATTTAGGGAACTTTTCCCACTCCTTTTAGGTAAACCTCTATTCTTTGTTCAGGGAATGTTTTTAGCTGCTCAAGGAACTTTCTTACATCAGTTTACACACTTTTAAGGAGACTTTTATTCTCTCTTTAGCCAGTGTTTTACACCTTTCAGGGAATATTTTGCCCTGAGTTTAGGGAACCTTGTACACTACATTTAGGGAACTTGTTGCTCATTTTTTACACTATCTTTGGGATATCTTTTACTCTCTCTTTATATTGTTTAGGGAACCTTTTACTGCCTGCTTTGGGTACTTTTTACACTCCTGTTTTGGGAACCATGTATAGACTGTTCAGGAAGCTTTATAAACTTTATTTAGGGAACCTTCTACTCTCTGTTTAAGCAAAATTTACACTATATTAACAGAACCATGTATGTTATGTTTATGGAAACGTTTATTCTCTGTGTAAGGAACAGCTTTTCCTTTGGCTACTGGGAGCAGTTATCCGTTGTGGGAACCTTTTATAGAAAAACGTTCACATAGTGTTTATAGGGAACTGTTTACATACAGAGGGAACTTTTTATAAGCCGTTTCTTAGGAACAGGTTATCGAGAACCTTTTATGTACCATCTGAAGATGGGTGTTTATGGAGAAAGGCTTCTATACCAGAACTTTTAGGGAACTGTTTTTGTGGGTCTCATTAACCTGCTGAAGTCTTGTTGATGTTTTTCTCGTATCTTCAGGAACTTGAAGATCGGTTACTTCAGTCAGCATCACGTGGACCAGCTGGACCTGAACGTTTGCTCTGTGGAGCTGCTGCTCAACAAGTTCCCTGGTAACCATAGCAACAACACAGCAATAACAACAACAGCAAAGCTGCATGATGAGCTCTGATTGGCTGCTGGGTTTGTGTCGCAGGTCGGACGGAGGAGGAGTATCGCCACCAGCTGGGCGGTTACGGTATCACCGGGGAGCTGTCCACGAGGCCAGTGGCCAGTCTGTCAGGAGGACAGAAGAGCCGGGTGGCCTTCGCACAGATGACCATGCCATGGTAACACAAAGCTCAGGGATCAGCTGGTAGCCTGTTTGATGATGAGGACGAAGGTGATGATGATGATGATCTTGTCTTTTTGTCCTTCAGTCCAAACTTCTACATCCTGGATGAGCCGACCAACCACCTGGACATGGAGACCATCGAGGCTCTGGCTAAAGCCCTCAACAAGTTCAGAGTGAGTCGTTAGCTCAGCGACGCTAACGTGTCTGCAAGTTGTTTTCGCTAATCTTTGTTTGGGGTTTCTGTACAAAGTTTATTACTTTGCCCACAATTTGTCCAAAATTTGTTTCCTTACTACAAAGTTTGTTGTTGTCTTCAGTTTGTTTTGCTCCCTTTTTTTTTTCCTAAAGTTTTTTTGTTTTCTCTAAAGTTTGTTTTGTTCAGTTAGCTTTTTGTCCAAAATTAGTTTTCTGTTGGTTTTATCCAAAAATTTGTTTGGTTTGTTGACAGTTTGTTGTGATCTGTTTGTTTGTCTGTAATGTGTTTGCTTTTGTACGTTTATTTGTCCAAAGTATGTTTTCTTACTACAAACTTTGTTTGTCTTCTTCAGTTTGCTTTGTTCCCTCTTTTTGCTTTGTCCAAAGTTTGTTTGTTTTCACTAAAGTTTGTTTTGTTCAGTTTGTTTTTTCAAACTTTGTTTTGGTCAAAATTGGTTTGTTTTGCCCAGAGTTGGTTGTGTTCAGTTTGTTTGTTTTCACTTAAATTTGTTTTGATCGATTTGTCTTTTTTCAAACTTTGCCTGTAGTTTGTTTAATGTCCAAAGTTTGTTTGTTTTGCCGGGTTTACTAACTTTGTTTTGTTCAGAGTTGGTTGTGATGAGTTTGTTTTGTCTTGTTCAGTTTTTGTTTTTTCCAAAGTTTGTTTTGTTCAGTTTGTTTGTTTTTTTAACTTTGTTTTGTTTAGCTGTGTGTCCACTAGATGCGATTTTCCCACACGGCAACGAACCGCAGCTGAAAATGGCACGGCCGGCGGGTGGTCACTACCGGACTACAACATGGTCACATGACAGCGCTGAGCAACAGCAGGACGCTACGTGGTCACGTGACCGAGCTTTCAGCTGGACAGTCCTGCAGACAAGTCGGATAAACACAGAGGCTCGGCCGCAAACTTTCTGAAAGCATTTGAGGCGAGAAATAATCTGTGCAGCAGCTGAATCTGTTCTCGTTTTATTTCACCGATGGCTAGTTAAGATGTTTGAGGACAGTTTCACGATGCGTGGAATCTCCACACGCCGCATCTAATTTGCATAAAGTAGAAGTCAGTCTACTTTATTCAAATGAGCTGCAGCCCTCTCCAGGTAAACACACCTGATCGCAGCTGGAAATGCGCCGCATGTGGAATGCTGGTCCGGTTGCGGTACGTTTCCAGCTGGGATCCGGCTTGAAATAAAAGGGAAAGTTTATGGCCGAGCCGCTGTGTTTATCCGACTCGTGTGTCAAGCTGAAAGCTCTGTCATGTGACCATGTTGTGGTCCGCTAGTGACCGCCCGCCGGCCGTGCGATTTTCAGATGCGGTTCGTTGTCATGCAAGAAAATCGCATCTAGTGAACACACGGCTTTTGTTTTGTCCAAATATTGTTTGCTGTTTTTATCCATCTTTCATTGGTTTGCAGATAATTTGTTGTGATGAGTTTGTCTTGTTCAGTTTTTGTTTTGTCCAAAATTTGTTTTGTTTTATTTTGTTCTTGTCCACATTTTGTTGTGTTGATGTTTTATTTTGTTAAGTTAATTTGTTTGGCTACTGTTTGTTTTGTTTTGTTTGTTGTTTGATTTGTTTGTTTTTTAGTTTGTATGTTGTGTCCAGTTTGCTTATTTTGCTAAAGTTTGTTTCTGTTGTACTAGTTATTTCTCAGTGTATCTCAGGTGCGTCTCCTCACCTGTGTGATGTCATGTGTTTCAGGGCGGAGTCATCCTGGTTTCCCACGATGAGCGTCTGATCCGGTTGGTCTGTAAGGAGTTGTGGGTTTGTGAAAATGGGAAAGTTCGGCGCATCGACGGCGGCTTCGACGAGTACAGAGACATCCTGCACGAGCAGTTCAGGAAGGAGGGTTACCTGTGAGGCCCCTCCCCCCACCGACTGACCACACCCACCAGTCACATCGCCCCGCCCCCCGGCATAATAACACCATTCACATCAGCCAATCAGCCGTCAGAGCGGACCGGAGGACGTTTTCTTCCCTGAACTGTCTCACCTGCTGCTCAGGTGATCTGCTGCGAGCTGATTGGCTGTTGTTAGTCACCTGGTGAGGTCACAGCGAACTCTGGAGGAGGAGTCACGAATCATGAACGACTCAGAGTTAATTTAAACCGTTCTCATTACAGCTGATTCTGTTTTGTATCATCAGACTTTTATGAGTTTTAAAGGAGCAGACATCAAACGTTATATTTACATCCAGAGGAAGACAAATAAATAAAAACATCAGATCATGTGTTCCGCTTCTCTTCTTCATCTTTACAGGGTTTGACTGTTTTTAAATCTGGGCTTCAATGTAAAATAAAACGACTAAATTTAGTTTATTTTGTTCACAGCAGAGAATCAGAATGACATTTCTGAGTGGAAACGTTTATTGGTTTCAGTCCGATTCTTCAAACTGTCTGATCACCTGACAGGCTATATGACAGGCTCACCAATCATCTTTCACAGCCTTTGTGATGTCATCAGGAGGGAGGAGCCAGTGTGGATGTGTTCAGGAGGACCGGGTGGTTTTCATAATAACTTCTGCTCCAAATGGTTCCTCCTCCACCTTCATGGAGGATCTTCTAGTTGCTTAAATGAACCTGGAGGAGTCGGTTAGATCGGCTCTACCTCCAGGGCCGCCTCTTGTCTCTGATCTTGTTTGTGGTTTTAATTGACGGGATTTCAAGCTGCAGGTTTCTGGTTTGGGAATCTCAGAGTTGCATGTTTGGTTTTTTGCAGATGACATGTTTCTGTTAGTTTCTTCTTTGTCATGTTGGTCTTGGAACTTGGACAACGCTTGGATTTCTTCCTCTGGGTTGGAGATGAGTTGTTGCCTCAAGAGAAGGAGTTAAAGCATCTGAGGATGTTTCTCAGGAGGAAAATGAAGCGTGAGATAGAAAGACTAAGTGTTGCAGTGTCGGCTTTATTGTTTCACTGAACCGTTGGTGATTTACGTTCCAACCCTCTTCTTTGGTCAAGAACTCTGGGTACTGACTGTAAAACTGAGATTCAAGCGACCAAAACCAGCTCCGTCTTCATGGTGGCTGAAGTGCTTTCTAGTAAATAAAGAATATGGTTGAACCTAACAGGTAATAATATTGGGGTTGAGTTTATTAGCAGTTTGTCTGTTTAAGTCCCGGTAGATAAAGTTACCTGGTTTCAGATTAGTCTGACATTAAAACACCTTATTTCACTCTTTTTAAACCAAATTTTAGTCTCAGCAGTTTGAACTGCAGTAACTGATGGAGACTAAAAGCTTCTTGGTGTTCGGTCAACCAGATGCGTTCAAGGAACATCTGTAAAGTCGAGTTTCTGAACCAGGAAGGTGAGGAATAAGAAACCACAACAACATTTAACATAGGAAATGAATGTGTGGTGAAACTTTATTTCCTCTGGAACTTTCTTCTGTTTAAAGCTGAATAATTTCTCTAAATGTCACAGTTTCGGTTCATGGTTTTAACTGACAAAAAATAAAACACTCACACGTCCAAACATAGAAACAAATTAGAGAAATTTATTCATTTGTACAAAATACTCAAAACAGCTTCTTCTCTTTCCTTTTTCTAAAATAAATCCCTTATTTTTTCGTGTCAAACTACAACAATCTGAACTCTAAACTCTTGAAAAGTAACATTTTCAGGTTAATATTTGAAATATACACGATGCTGTAATAAAAATAAAACTTTTCTGGATTATGAAATTGCAGCTTCTTTATCAAAACAATCACAACTCTTAAGGTTTTTGTTTGTTTCTGTAGCAGAAAAAATAATTTAATGACCATAAAACAAGATTATTCTCATTACTGATGAATGATTTCATGTTTATTGACCTAAAAAAAAAGGTTGAATAATGAATAAAAAATACCAAAAATAAATATAAAAGTCAAAAGTAACATCGTGTTGAGACAGTCTGTGTCGACTCTTGTTGTTTTTAACAAGTTTTTGCAGAATTGTGTTTATTATTGTTTAATACTGCATTGGAACAAACTAAATCTTTTTTCTTTTTATTTTCTTTTCACAATTTTTAGTTTTCCTTTATTATTTTTGGCGTTTTATCCCATTTTTTAAATTATTTTAATTTCTGTCATTTAGTTTCATCCAGTCATTTTGAGGAAAAATACTAAATATGACAATAATTTTATAAAAAGGTGAAGTTTTTCCTTTAAAATGTTTGTTTTGTCATTAAAATATATTTTATGTTTCTTCTACTTTGCTGTTTTCTCACAATTTTGACATATTTTTCTATTTTTTAGCTCAAAAATGTAACTTATTTCTTATATTTTTTAACTTTTCATCTCAGTTTTTAGATTAGTTTATATGAATATATAAACTTACATCCTTTTTTAAAAAAGTCTTTTTTATTGGATGTTTTTCTCACAATTTTGACAATTTTTTTTAGATCAAAAATTGTGCTTACATCTTAGTTTTTAAACTTTTCATCTCACATTTTAGATCAGTTTTTAAATTCTTGATTTGTTTGGTTTTTTTTTAGTTTTTATTCTTACTCTTTAACTCTCTTCCTGAAAAAGACTTTTTGATTTTTTTGTGCATGTAAACATCCTGATTTCTGTACTCCTGGCTTAGATTGTCCTCGGCTTTTTATTTCTACTTTAAACTCCAGCTGCCTCCACAGATCAGCTATTTGAGAACATCTGGAGTCTAATTAGTCGAAATAAAGAACCTTAAACTTTATCTTTCTCAGTCTGATGTATGAAATCTGTTCCTCTTTGTGCGTTTTAGTGGTTTGAGCTCATTTAGACGCTGTGATGTAACAGTGCAAAGGATTGTGGGTCAGATAAACCTGCTGACTCATGCGTTCTAACCAAGTGTGCTGGTATTTTGGCACGCTGTGTGTGAAGTATGATATATTGGAGCATATTACATCTATTACTGGTGAGATGTGCAATATGTTAGTTTAAATATTGAAAGTCTGAAACCTGCCACAGCAATAAATTCAAGTTTTTTGCAGAGGATTTAGTGCAGTTACGTGATTTTGCATTTTAAATACATGCATCATCTCCAGTTTTCTTCCCTTGTAACAGAATAATAGTGAGTTCCGCTACAGAATGAGCTGCAAAGCGACAATAATGAAACCTGAGCTGGCATCTTGTGAAAAACAAGCAGAAAACCAAAACATCTGATTTCCCCAAACTAAAGTCCAGAACTTTCCCTGCGTCAGTCTGTGGATATTTACACTACTGTGCGAAAGTTTAGGGTCACTTAGAAATGTCCTTATTTTTGAAGGAAAAGCAGTTTCTTGTCAATGAGGATAACATTAAATGAATGATAAATCCAGTCTAGACATTGTTAATGTGGTAAATGACTACTCTATCTGGAAACAGCTGATTTTTAATGGAATATCTCCATAGGGGTACAGAGGAACATTTCCAGCAACCATCATTCCTGTGTTCTAATGCTACATTGTGTTTTTGCTGTAAGTCGGAACTCACATACTGTGACGTATGTGGCATACAACCGGTGAATGTAAACAAAGCTGTCTTCCTCGTATGACGACGTATTCATGCGCTCCGCTTGCCTACTAGTTCCTATGCGAAGTTTGTTTTAACGTCGCAAATGCTGTAAGTAAGACTTTCTTAATAAATTTATGGGGATGGCGACGTAACCACGAAACACCGTAGCTCAAGGACGTCGTAAACCGAGGACCTGCTGTATACCCGAGGGTCGAAGAGAATCCTCAGAACTGATGCTGGCATTGCTTGCATGAACTGCTGCTCTGTCTGTATCATTTCTACAGATACTTGAGGGTTTCGACTTTCATCGGAATTCCGTTCCTATGGCGCAACATAACGTGATTTTCGCAGTAAGTCGGAACTCACTCGCTAATGGTGGCTAACTGACGATAAGAAAACCCTTGTGCAGTTATGTTAGCACATGAATAAAAGTGTGAGTTTTCATGGAAAACATGGAATTATCTGAGTGACCCCAAACTTTTGAACGGTAGTGTAGACGACCTTCACCATCAGTGATAAATTCTCCTGAGTCTCCACAGGTGGGAACTGAGTGCAGCAGCTGTGTGTTCCGGGGGGAAGCTTCCTGCGGGGGGACCGTGGTTCTACAGCTCCAGTCTCTGGGCTGCTGCTGCTTCCAGGTGCGGCTGGACGGCGTCCCGGTAAAACATCTCCAGCCTGGACAGCGTCTGGTCCCAGATCTCCTGGTCAAAGCGGACCGGGACCACGGCGGTCTCCTTCCGGGTGAAGACCACCAGGTCGGCCTCCTGCAGCCCCGACACCCACAGCTGGACCTGGATCTGGGTGAAGTAGCTGTGGGTGGACTTGAGACGGTAGCGTGGAGGCTGGAGGACAAGGAGACGTTAGATATTTCTAGTTTTCTGTGTTTTTATTGACAGATTATTGATGATTAAATATTCCACGTCTGATCAGCTCTGAACCACAAACACAAACCAGGAAGTTAGCTTCTCTCATAGTGGCTAATGCTATGCTAACAGCTAGCGGCTAAGTTAGGAGGCAGATTAACCTGAAACAGTCTTTTTTTATTGCATCTTTGGGGTTTGTTCTCAAACTTTAGGCCTCGAGTTTTTGGTTTCATCCTCAAATTTTTGAGGAAAAAAGCAAAATATTAAGTTTTTTTTCTTTTAAATTCACAATATACACTTACATCCTTCTTTAACAAATTCTGATATTTGTTCTTTTAAATTTCTTCACAATTTTTTAATGTTATCTGGAAAATTTTACTTGTTTCTTAATTTTTTGTCGTTTCATGCCATATTTTAAACTGATTTTTTAATTTTTTTTTAGTTTTCCCTTTAAACTTTTATTGGTCGGTCATTAGCTCTAATAATCGGTATTGGCCCTAAACTAACAGCCCATCTGTGGACTATGATGGTTCCTGTTTTTCTGTTTTTTTACCCCTCCAGGCCTCTGTCCGTCGTCGTCCAGGACCTCCAGACAGAAGGCCGGGTCGTCCCTGCAGGCGTCCTCCACTCGTCTGTCCCGGTGCTTGTAGGGACACTTCACCTCCAGGCAGAGCAGCCGTTGGCCGGTCCGGCTGTCAATCACGATGCCGTCAGGGCTGGCGGCCAACCAGGGCCTCTGGGCGTCGATGAAGAGACCGCAGTCCTGGACGAAGACGGGGCAACCCAACGCATCACTCTTCAGCTCCTACAGGACGACATCACCGTGACGTCATCAGTTACATCATCAACTTCAGAAAAAATCTTTGTTCATAAAACTACAGAAAAGTGAAACTAGTTTCCACTTTAAATGACCTTTATGTTCTGCTGCAGTCTGACATCTTTATCTCCAAACCACTGACTAATGATAATGTTGAGCTCAATCTCAGGACATGGGACCTAAAAACTACACTTCCCAGAATGCACTGGTAGCAGCAAGGAGGTACCTGACACCTGGTGCTTGACACCTGATCAGTGAGCACTGATTGAGAGCACCTGGGAAGGACTGGGAGAAGCTCAGTCAGTCAGGCAAACAATCTTCAGAAGAGAAAGACACGAGGAAAGAACAAAGAAGATCCAAGTCCACTCATGGATTCAGTCCAAAGATGCCAATGGTTGGTGAAATGTTTATTTGCTTTCTTGGAGATTTGAAATGTTTCTTGATATGGCTAAGTTTATGTTAATTGCACTGTATGATTGGTTGATTTAAATGGTTAAGTGACTAATATGTCAACTTTTTGGTTCTGTGTTTGATGGTATAAACGTTGTTTCTCTGTCTTTAAAGGTTTACAACCTATTGAAATACTATGACCAACCAACTAGAAGGAAAATAAAAGTTTGAGTTGGAAATTTAAATTGAGTTGTCCTCGCGTCCTTTGGAGGGAAAGAGAGGTGGACTTGACAAATAATAACTAGAACTGATAGTTTTTACTCATATCTAGTAATAAATAAATAACTTTCTCATTCAAAGTTTTGACTTTTTATCTCTTTAGATTTTTTCTCATAATATTTGGGTTTTTCTTTATAATTTTTGAATTTTTTTTCATACAAGTGTAAACTTTGCAAAACAAAATGTAGCTTTTTTGAGACTATTTGAATTTTTTTTCTTAGATTTAAAAAAAATGGCTGTTTTGTCGTTCTCAAAATTTCATCTTGTGGACTTCTGTCTTAAAATTTTTATTTTTTTTCCTCAATCATTTTTTCCTGCAAATTTGAATTTTAATAGGTTTAGATATTTTCACATAATTTTGAGGGTTTTTTTTTCTTGGTATCATCCTCAAATTTATGAGTGAAAAAAATAACATTACAAGGAGAAAAGGTGTAGGTTTTTTTTCTTTTTTCAAAGGATGTTTTTGATTTTGATATTTTCTAATATTTTCTTTAACTTCTTAGCTCAACATTTTTTTGAGCTTTTTCTTGATTTTTTTTTAATCTTTATTTTTTTAAGACTAATTTTGTTAAAAACCGTTTTGAATTTTAATCTATCACATTAGTGTTTTGTTAATTTTGGATTCTTTCCTTACAATTGTTCACTGTTTTACTGAATGTTTTTAGTGCTGCTTGTTTTTCACCAAAATTAGAAACTATGAGGCTGAATTAACTGAAACTTGGTGAAGAGTTGGAGTCTGACTGAGAGAAATAACATCAAATTTAGGTTCAGACCAGTTTCTTTTAAACTGCATGATGCTCCAATGGCCAACTCTTTCCCCTTTCTAAGGTATTTCCTTGCAACCGTTAGCTGACATCATCCTGAATTATCTTCAAACAGACAGATGCTGTGGGAGGAACATATGTCAGGACTCCCTGCTCTGGTCGAGGTTAGATATCGTCTATTCTGACCTGACAAAGCAGGCGAGTTGTCTCCATATTGGTCTGTAATCTAAATCTGACCTTCTCCCAACTACAATAAATACCCAAAGATCAGAGAGAATCCTCAGAACTGATGCTTGCATGAACTACTGCTCTGTTGGTGTCACTTCTCCTGATACAGGGGTCCTCAACTTACATTGGAATTACGTTCCTACATCGCAACATAGCGCGATTTTAACTGTAAGTCGGAACTCACATACTGTGACGTACAACCGGTGAAGGTAAACAAAGCCGTCTTCCTCGTATAGCGTCAAGTGACAACGTATTCGTCCATTTCACTCGCCAACTACCTCTCGCGCAAAATTTGTTTTCACGTTGCAAACGGCGTATGTCCTGAATGATAGAACAAGACTTTCTTAATAAATTTATTGGAGATGGCGACGGAACCACGAACGCGTAGGTCGAGGAAGTCGTAAACCGAGGACCTGCTGTATACCCGAAGATCAGAGAGAATCCTCAGAACTGATGCTGGCATTGCTTGCATGACCTGCTGCTCTGTTGGTGTCAATTCTCCTGATACAGGGGTCCTCGACTTACATCGGAATTCCGTTCCTATGGCGTGACATAACGTGATTTTTGCCATAAGTCGGAACTCATATATGTACATAAGTACCTATGTCTAATTTCACTTCCAGGAAGATGGCTTTCCTGTTCTTCGAAGCATCAGAAGAGTCTGACTTACGCTTGGGATCTATAATGAAGGGCAAAAAGTTTCCAAAAAACACAACACAAACCAAAGAATGCGAATGTAGCACCATCCAATGTGGTACACAACCGGTGAATGTAAGCAAAGCCATCATCCACTTCGCCCGCCAACTAGTTCTCATGCGAAATTTGTTTTAACATTGCAAACGCTGTACGTCAGAATGATAGAGCAAGTCTTTCTTGATAAATATATGGTGATGTAACCACTAAACGCCGTAGGTCGAGGACGTCGTAAACCGAGGACCTGGTGTGAGTCCTCAGAGTCTCCAGTGTGTCTCTTGTTTCCGCCTCCTCATCCTCTATCGACGTCGCTGAACTTCCCCAACAGAGGAGACTTTTCTCTTCTCTTTATCGGATTATTTCTAGTTTGTTTTTTTACGTAGTTCTGACTGAAGAAGCTCTGAGGTTGTAAAAGGCTTTCAGATAGTTAATTTTACTGTTGAGGAGAGAAACAGAAATGATGTGCTTCCTGTCAGGTGATGACACTCACCTGGTACCTGCGGACGACTTCAGCCTCCATGTTGATCCCCCAGCTCATAGCTCTGGTCTGGACTCTCGGCCCCTCGCCTGGTTTATGCATAATCATTTATTAATATCAATATTTAGAGCATTTTTACTTTAAAATAACCTGAATATTTCATCAGTTCATTGTCTATCAATCAATCCATTGATCCTGGTTTCATCCTATAAATGTAGGGATAAAACATCTAAACCACAAAAAACCAAAGAAAACCATACAAATAACAAAAAGCAAACATCAATCCATAACGTAGATCGTTAGTTTTCTGGTGATCGATCGGTTCAGCCTCACTGATCAGAGTCTAAAGGTGTTTGATCAGTGATGTGAATCCTGAGGACCAGAACCAGCAGGTCCAGGGTTGAGGGGGCATGGCCTACCTGTGATGGCGGCCAGGTAAGAAGCGGGCGGGGTTTTACTCTTCCCGTTAACGAATCGGCAGTTAGCGATCCGATGAGCCACGGATGCCGTGATGCGGTTCTTCCTCCAGGAGAACCAGTCTGGGTTGGTTCTCTGTCCGCGGGTCAGAACCTCCACCTGCTCCACCACATGCCTGTCCAGGTGTTCTCCCACCCCCACAGGAAACTGCTCCGGGCTGGGGGCGGTTCTGTCCGAGGCCTGAGGTTCTGGATCTGCAGCCGGTTTCTGAGGAGGTTCTGGATCTGCAGTTGGTTTCTGAGGAGGTTCTGGATCTGCAGTTGGTTTCTGAGGAGGTTCTGGATCTGCAGCTAGTCTCTGAGGAGGTTCTGGATCTACAGCTGATTTCTGAGGAGGTTCTGGATCTGCAGCTGGTTTCTGTTTCCGTCTTCCACCTGGATGTGGTTTCACAGTGTCCTGGTTCTGGACCACCTGAGCGTTGGTTCTGGTCTGAAGAGGACCTGCAGCTCCAGACCTGGTCCTCTGGGTCTGACTGGTTCTGGTGCTGTTGGCGGTTTTGGCTCGAGCTCCTCCTGATGCCATCTGGATGGACGGATGGTACCGGACCTGTGGGAGAACCAGTTTCTGGGCTGAACTGGACCCGGTTGACTTCTGACTGGTTTTCTGATTCTGCATCTGGATCAAAGTGTAAAAGAAAACAATAAAACAGGAGACTGAATTTATTAACAATCGATATTAAATCAATAATAATCAACTATTTAAAACAATCCATGAATAATAAAATAAAATAATAAATAAGAAACTATATTAACTAAGATGTTATTATTATTATTACAAACAATAAAATTATCTAAAATTATCATATAAATATAAACAAATATTAATAGTAATTCATAAACTGTACAAAACGGAATAAATATTGTTTAATAATCGCTCACAAACAATGTAAAATAACACTAATAATACTAACACTACTACTACTAATACTACTACTACTACTACTACTACTACTACTACTACTACTACTAATAATAATAATAATAATAATAATAATAATAATAATAATAATAATAAAATACATCTTAAAAATTATATAAATTATCCTAATAAATAATATGGCAGTAAATAATGCGTAATCATGCGTTTATTCTCAGGATTTATCTGTTGATTTAAAAGTTTATTATTTCACACTTCCGTTTATGTTTTGACTTTTACTGTGAAGCGGCGTGTGAGGCTTTTATTTTGCAGTGTCTGACCGGATGTTTTGGTGTTTCATAAGCTTCGGTCCGAATCGTTTCTGATTTCAGATCAAACAGGTGAGAAAACCACACACTGAACCACAGACAGAATCCTGCCACCAGACTCCATTCAGACTTCTGTAAAATCTCACATTTTTCGTCTATCTCGATAACACCAGGGGGTAAAGTAGAAATTGGTGAAGTTTAACAGACTGTTAGAAGCAAAATCGGGTGTTAAACATTTAATAGATTTTGTGTTCAGGACCCGATCTGCTGTTCGGCTTTGATCTAATGAAGACAGCTGCGTGATTTTAACAGGGTTTAGTGATTTTAGTGTTGGCGTGTTTCCAGTTTTTACAGCTGAAAATAGAGCTTTAACGATTCAAATCAGACCAACCGGAGATTTTACATGAATGAAACAGAAGCCGAAATCTTCACAATATTCGCTTCATACAGAAAATAACTTTTACGTGATTTGACAACAGCAGAAAAACCAGAGGAAGTCAAGAAAACGCTAAAATGTATGAATTTTGAATGGAGTTAGGCGTGGATCAGCTGGGGCGTTTCTGCGCCGCTTGTCCGAGAATAAACCGCAAGTTAAGCTCGTGTTTTAGTAAATCTAGTGAGTCTAGAGAGGTGTGGAGGTGCTGAGAGGCTCTGGGTTTACCTGCCAGGTGAGTGGGAGCAGCGTCAGAGTGGGTCTTACCTGTCCGTGGACTCCGTCGGTCTGACAGCAGAAGTGAAACTGCTCCTATTCAAAGCTCCGCTGACTCATAAACCCGTGACCGTCTACCGGACGTGTCCCGAACATGTCTGAGCTCCGCGGGCCGCCGATAATCCCCCGATTTACTGATCCCCTGTCAACAATACTGTATCAATACCATCGTGATTAGTGGATTGATCGATCAGAGTCCAGAAAACATAAATAATCCCGATATTAAGTGTGTTTTAATCAAA
The DNA here is from genome assembly GCA_027123335.1 of Amphiprion clarkii. Taxonomy (NCBI): domain Eukaryota; kingdom Metazoa; phylum Chordata; class Actinopteri; family Pomacentridae; genus Amphiprion; species Amphiprion clarkii. Next base: position 34,344,100 of record CM049575.1, read on the forward strand.
TATGTAAGTGTAGCTGTCAGGTTGTTCTTCTAGTGTCAGGATGGCCGAGCGGTCTAAGGCGCTGCGTTCAGGTCGCAGTCTCCCCTGGAGGCGTGGGTTCGAATCCCACTTCTGACATCAATTTTTTCCTTTAATCTCTGTTTGTTTTCAGTCATTTAAATGTTTCTAATGTATTCATTTGACCTCCGCCATATTAAAGCTACATCTGTACATTGTTATTTCACCAGCAGGCTGCGGCAGCGTTTTTACACAGAGGAAAAAGTACAAAAAATGTAGATTTCACTACTTTTTTCAGGATGTCGACCACATCAGGCCAAAAACGACTTCAGATAGTAGATTATATTATCCGGAATAGTGTTCAAAATACAGCTTGTCTATCTGGTCTCTCAGGTGTTTGTGGTCTTTCTGGTCTCTCGTGTCTCTCCAGATGTTTCTGGTCTTTACAGGTCTTTCTAGTCTTTCCAAGTGATGCGGGTCTCTCAGGTGTTTCTGGTCTCTACAGGTCTCTCCAGGTGATGTAGGTCTCTCAGGTGTCTCCAGATCTCTCAGGTCTCTCTGGTCTTCTACAGGTCTTTCAGGTGCCTCTGGTCTATCTGGTCTCTCTAGTCTCCCCAGGTCTTTCAGGTCTCTCCAGGTGAATTGGGTTTCTTAGGGGTCTCTTTCTGGTCTCTCAGGTGTTTCTGAGTCTCTACAGGTGATGCAGGCATTTCTGGTCTTTAAGGTCACCCTGGTCTATCAGGTCTCTACAGGTCTTCTGGTCTCTCCAGGTGAATCGGATTTCTCAGGTGTCTCGGGTCTCTTTCTGGTCTCTACAGGTCATTCCGGTCTCTCCAGGTAATGCAGGTCTTTCTCGACTATCAGGTCTTTCTGGTCTCTCCAGGTGATGGGGTCTCTCAGGTGTCTCCAGGTCTCTCAGGGCTCCACAGGTCTCTCTGGTTTCTCTTGTCTCTCCAGGTCTCTCTGGTCCCTCCAGGGGATGCAGGTCTTTCAAGTCTCTCTGGTCTCTACAGATCTTTCTGGTCCCTCCAGGTGATGCTGGCCTCCCAAGTCTCTCAGGTCTCTCAGGTGTCTCTGGTCTTTCTGGTCCCTCCAGGTGACGCACGTCTCTTAGGTGTCTCTGGTTATTCTGATCCCTCCAGGTGATGCAGGTCTCTCAGGTGTCTCTGGTCTTTCTGGTCCCTTCAGGTGATGCAGGTCTCTCAGGTGTCTCTGGTCTTTCTGATCCCTCCAGGTGATGCAGGTCTCTCAGGTGTCTCTGGTCTTTCTGGTCCCTTCAGGTGATGCAGGTCTCTCAGGTGTCTCTGGTCTTTCTGGTCCCTCCAGGTGATGCAGGTCTCTCAGGTGTCTCTGGTCTTTCTGGTCCCTTCAGATGATGCAGGTCTTTCTAGTCTCTCGGATGTTTCTGGTCTCTGCAGCTCTTTCTGATATAGGTCTCTTCGGGTCCCTCCAGGTGATGCAGGTGTCTTTGGTCTCTCTGGTTTCTACAATCTCTCAGGTGTCTCTGGTCTTTCTGGTCCCTCCAGGTGATGCAGGTCTCTCAGGTGTCTCTGGTCTTTCTGGTCCCTTCAGGTGATGCAGGTCTTTCTAGTCTCTCAGATGTTTCTGGTCTCTGCAGCTCTTTCTGATACAGGTCTCTTCGGGTCCCTCCAGGTGATGCAGGTGTCTCTGGTCTCTCTGGTTTCTACAATCTCTCAGGTGTCTCTGGTCTCTGGTCCCTCCAGGTGATGCGGGTCTCCCAGGTCTCTCCAGGTCTCTTCCTGTCCGACCTGGACTCAGCTCTGAGTCTTGGCGTGTTGACCAGCAGGAACGTGTCTCTGGTCGTTAACGCCAGCGGTCTGGAGGAGGTCTCGTATCCGGACCTGGAGGGTCTTCAGGTCCTTCACGTTCCGGTCCAGGATCATCCTCATGCCCCTCTCAGCCGGTACTTCGATCCGGTGGCCGAACGGATCCACCAGAACCGAAGCGGTTCGACTCTAGTCCACTGCACCGCCGGCAGGAGTCGGTCTCCAGCTCTGATCCTGGCCTACCTGATGAGGTGACCTCACCTGGACCAGCTGGTAGACCGAGACCAGGGACTAGTCTCTATGAGGCTCTAAGGGTTTTATGTCCGTTTGTGGTCTTTATTGCGTCTCTTTGTTGTTGTTTGTGGTCTTTGTTGTGTCTGTTGTTGTTTGTGGTCTTTGTTGTGTCTCTTTGTTGTTGTTTGTGGTCTTTGTTGTGCCTGTTGTTGTTTGTGGTCTTTTTCAGTCGCTTATTGTTCATTTTGAGTCTCCTTTTTATTGCCTTGTAACTGTTTGTGGTCTTGTTGGTGTCTCTTTGAGGACATTTGTGGTTGTTTTGTGTCTCCTTGTGGCCATTTTGAGTCTTATTATTGTCATTTGTGTTTGTTGTCGTCTGTGGTTGTTTTTTGATTGTTGGTGGTCATTTTGTGGTTGTTTTTTGATTGTGGTCATTTTGTGGTTGTTCTCAGTGTCTCTGTCGTTACTTTGTGTTTTGTGTTTTAGGGCATTTATAATTGTTTTGTGTGTCTTTGTGGTCATGTTGAGCATTGTTATGGTCATTTTTTGGTTTCTTTTAGAGCACTTATGGTTGTTTTCTGTATCTGTTGTCATTTGTGGCTGTTTTATGTGTCTTTGTTGTAATTTAATTTCTCTTTACCTTCATTTGAGATTGTTTTGTGTCTCCTTGTGGCCATTTTGAGTCTCTGTAGTTGTTTTGTGTCTCTTTGTTGTCATTTTGAGCATTGTGATGGCCATTTTTTGTCACTTTGTGGTCATTTTGTGTCTTTTTGAAATCCAGGAGCAGACCAGCCCCCGAGTCGATGCGTTTGTCCAATCAGGGGCAGGCAAGGTGCTTCAAGAAGGTCGGCAGGTGTTGAACACAGTTCACCATGGAGGAGAAGCTTAGAACAGCTGGATCTGCGCACGCATTAGTGTTTTTGAAATAAAAGGGAAAGTTTATGGCCGAGCCGCTGTGTTTGTCCGACTCGTGTGTCAAGCTGAAAGCTCCGTCATGTGACCATGTTGTGGTCCGCTAGTGACCGCCGCCGTCCGTGCGATTTTCAGATGCGGTGCGTTGTCGTGCGGGAAAATCGCATCTAGTGGACACACGGTTGTTTTTTGACTCTGTGGTCATTTGTGGTTGTTCTCAGTGTCTCTGTGGTAATTCTGAGTCTATGCAGTTGTTTTGTGTCTTTTTTTGGTCATTTTGTGTCTCTTGTGGTCACTGAGCTGTAGTATGGTAATTTTGTCTCACTTTGTGGTCATGTTTTTGTCTTTTTGAGGGCATTTGTGGTTGTTTTGTGGCTCTTGGCAGTAATTTTTGGTTATTTTCAGGGTCTTTGTGGTTGTTTTGTGGGTCTTTGTTGCCATTTTGAGTCCGTTTATCGTTTTGCTTCCATTTTGGTCTTTTAGAATCTCACTGTGTTCGTTTGTGGTACTTTTGTGTCTTTTTCTGGTAATTTCTAGTTGTTTTGAGTCTCTTTCTAGTAATTTCTAGTTGATTTGTGTCTTTTTCAGGTAATTTCTATTTCTTTTGAGTCTTTTTCTGGTCATTTCTAGTTGTTTGTGTTTTTTTCTGGTCATTTCTATTTGTTTTGTGTCTTTTTAAAGTAATTTCTAGTTGTCTTGAGTCTTTTTGTGGCCTCTGACATGGTTCTGGTTTGTGTGTCTGCAGGTTTGAAGGTCTAAACCTGCGTCGGGCTCACGAGCTGGTCCTGGAGCAGCGACCGTTCATCCGACCCAACGCCGGGTTCTGGAGGCAGCTGATGGAGTACGAGAGGAGTTTGTTCGGCTGCAGCTCGGTGAGGATGTCCAGGACATCTGGAGGAGTTTTACCTGAAGCTCTGCACGAATCGGACTCCGACACTGCTGCGTACTGCGTCAACATCTGACACATCTGTACGTTTTAAACATCTGTATCCATGTTGGACCAGATGTAAAGATGGACGACATGATGGTGTACAATCAACGAACAGCCAAGTGTTGGTGGTTTTACTCAGTTTGACTCCAGTGATGTCAGACTGAAGGTTAATTTATAGTAAATAAAATATTTATTTATTCAGGAACAAACACCTGGAGCTTAAAGTGGATCAAAAAAATCGAAACTATTAAAGGTTTTAAACTGTTAAACAGCTCTTTATACAGAGCAGAACGACCCTTTAAATAACATACAATTAACATACCAGATTTTAAAGGAAAAGCTGCAAAGAAAGGAGAAACGTGGAGTAAAAAAAAAAAGGCAAAAGAGATTTTATTGTGACAGTAAAAGGAATAAAAAGCTGGTCTCAGTACTGGAAACTTCTCTTGGTCTGGATGTCGTCCAGAATCTGCTGCAGCTCCTCGTCCTCAAACCGACCCTCCAGACTGGAAAACCAAAAGAAGAAAGACGATTCAAACTGTAGCTTTACTCGCAAAACATCCAACAGAAACAAAAAGCTTTGAAGTGTTTAACAAAATCCATGCTTTGTTTGATTTGTGAGCTTCAGACTGACCTGGGGATCAGAGCTTTGGCCTCTTCAGCAGCTTCAGGACAAAGATTGGCCAAACTGGCCAACTCGAACTTATGGAGCTTCTTCTGCAGGAGGAGACTGAGGACAGAAGGATGGAGGTCAGAGAAAAAATAGATCAGAGGACAGAATAACCGAGACTCTGAAACAGCAAGGATACAGGCTAAACCCTCAGTGCTACGTTTGTGTGTCTTGGTGGTCATTTTGTCTCTCTTTGTGTCTATTTGTGGTCATTTATGGTTGTTTTAAATCTGTTTCTGGTTGTTTATTGCCTCTTGGAGATCATTTTGTGTATCTCTGTGGTCATTTACTGTAATTAATGGCTGGTTTGCTTCTCTTTGTGGCCATTTCTGGTCATTTTGAGTCTATTTGTGTTAATTTCTAGTAATTTTGAGCCTATTTTTGGTCATTTTGTGGTTAATTTGTGTATCTTTGTGGCCATTTATAATCGTTTTGAGTCCATTTGTGATTAATTGTGGTAATTTTGTGTATCTTTGTGGTCATTTTGTGTCTCTTTCTGATCATTTACCGTAATTGGTTGGTTTGTCTTTCTTTGTGGTCATTTTGAGTCTATTTTTGGTTATTTTGTCTCATTGTGGTCATTTACTGTAATTAGTGGCTGGTTTGCTTCTCTTTGTTGTAGTTTCTGGTCATTTTGAGTCTAGTTTTGGTCATTTTGTGTCTATTTGTAGTTGTGTTGTGTATCTTTGTGGTCAGTTGTGGTGGTTTGTTGCTCTTAGTGGTCATTTTGAGTCTATTTGTGATTAACCATGGTCATTTTGTGTTTATTTGTGGTCATTCTGTGTCTCTCTTTGGTCATTTATAGTAATTAGTGGTTGGTTTTCTTCTTTGTGATTAATTGTGGTCATTTTGTGTATCTTTGTGGTCATTTATAGTAAATAGTGGTTGGTTTGCTTCTCTTCGTGGTCATTTCTGGCTGTTTTGTTTTCATTTTCAGTCTCTTTGTGGTGATTTCTGGTCATTTTGTGTTCACTTTCAGTCCATTTGTGGTCCTCTTGTCGTAGTTTGTGGTTGTTTTGACATCGCTCACCCTGTTAGCATCCTACAGCCAACAGACAGCTGAAGCAGCAGAAGCAGAGCTCACTGAAGGAGCTCTGAACCCTCCTTCCTGTCTGACCTGCTCTACCTCGGCGGCGGTTGGACGTGAACGTACCTTCGCACGGCCGTGATGGTCTCGCGGTTCTTGAAGCGGCTGAACCGAGCCGTGTAGTTGAGCGTCTTCATGAAGACCTCGGACAGTTCCTGCTCATCCTCAGCGCTCTCGTTCTGCTGCTTCCTGTGTTCCAGCAACATGTGGACCTCTGAGTTCAGCAGCGTCTCGGCGTTCTCGAACTCTGTGGAGGCAGCAGGAGGCATCCGACTGATTTATTACACTCTGCTACAGCTACGTAGAAATTGTTTACTTTATATAGTAATACTAGTAGTAATATTAACATCTGTATTGTTATAGAATTTATCAACCCAAAGTACAAAGTGCTTGACATAGTAAACATCATATAAAACCTGCCAGAAAAACACAGTAAACAGGAATAAAGTGCTAAATTAGAAATGGCAAAAACCATCACAAAACACAAGAAAAGCACTCAGAGAGCTCAGTACTCCGCCAAGGATGTTCAGTCGTATCATTTCCGACGGCTAAAATCATTAATAAAAAATGGCCTTGCGCTGAGCACAGGCGTGTGTTATGCATGTGTATGTTATGTACAGATACTGAATCACATGACCTAAATATGTAGCGGCGGCAGGAATGAATGGGACTCAGAAACATCCCCACAATTTAATCAGTTGTTCCTTGAATCATTTCAGATGGATAAGTCCTGATATATTCGCAACAGTTATGTGATCATCAGCAGGCAGCTGATGTAGTGTTCACTGGTTGTCATAGTTACAGTGACACCATGCCGCTATCTGGCAATGATACAGAAATCTTTAACAAATCCATGGATCCAGACTATAAGCCTCATCACTGCTAAAATCTAATCACTTGGTCCTTGTATCATTTCCGACCTTCCCTGAAAATTTCATCCAAATCCGTCAGTCTGTTTTTGAGTAATGTTGCACGCAGACAGACAAACGTACGCCGATCGTCACATAACTCCACCGTATTCCTTGGTGGAGTAAAGACACACCAAGTGAAGGATGCAGTGACTGTTCTTTCACAGTGAGTTGAACCTGCTAACTTTCCTTTCTGCTGCACTAACACACCGTTATTAACTGATTTCATTAGTTAATTAGTCGAGTTATTTCTCAGTTTAGACAACACAAGTCCAGATCCAGGTCCCAGACCACCATACTGGGCCTCCACAGACCTGAACAACAGGAACAGGGAGGTTCAAAACAGACTTTTAGATCTGTGAGACATTTATTCAAATAGTGAAAAAACACCTCAGAGAAGGTCCTGGTTCAGAACTTGTACAGTTAGACTAAAAGTTCAGGCTTAAGTATAGATATAGTACAAGTAGAATAGGTAGAATCAGTAGAAATGTGATTAGGAAACACAAAAAGGGGGAATTTCACTGCAGAATAACACAAAAAAATCCCCACAAAAGACACCTAAGGCACAAAAACACACAAGGTGACCATGAAAAACAGACGGAACAACACAAAGTGACACAAATGAAACACAAAGACACACAAAGCAACTATAGAACCACAAAGGATCACATAAAGATACAATAAACACAGACGGAAACAAAAGAACACCAGATTAAAGGTTCCAACAGCCAAAGTTCAGCTTTAATCTGTGGAGGTTGTAGAGCTGGACCTGGTCTGATTCGGGCTACGCAGAAACGACTCAATTTCTTTTTTTCTCTTTTTCTTTTTGCATTTTCAGAAGTAGAATAAAGGTTTTACTAATGTCAGAGTAAGCTTTAGACACGTTAAAGGTTTACCCAGATAGACAGACAGATACTTCATGAATCCCGAGGGAAATTCAACGCAGTTTTACGTCATTAAAACGGGAAAACGGAGTGTCTGAGTTTCCGTTAACTTTTCTCTGAACTGTCGGTTTGTGTCAGTGAATTTAAATAAGTCGGTGATTAACGGACCTTTAGGGAACAGCAGCTGAGAAGCGTCTTCTTCAACATCACCGACATGCGGAGGAGCCGCACCGCTTCCAGCCGCCATGACGGGCAGAAAACCGGCTACCGGGGACACCGGGGACCGGAGGACACACTCAGACTCCCGGTGAGTTCCTGCAGCTCTCAATGAAAGTGAACGGTGTGAGTTTCAGCGGACACGGAGCTTAATCAGGCGCCTTTCAGTCACAATAACACCGAGAGTCACTTCCGGCTGTGAAACGATCACTTCCGCTTTGCTGCTTCTTCTTCTGCTGCTTTATTCCGGCTGCCTCCTTCTTCTTCTTCTATACAACCCTGTAAAATGTTGATAATCTGGATTTTCTTAACGTTTACGTTTTTGGGGGGCGTTTGTTTCATTAATGTGGTTTATTTTTTTTTGTTCCTCTCATTTCGTTTTATTGCTTGTTTTGGATAATTTACTGTCTATGTACTCAGAGGCAGTGTACCGTAGCTTGTTGTTGATAATATATATCATTAAAAATTATGTAGCATTACTGTAGTTTAAAATACAGTACGAAGCATTTAAAGTGGATGTTACTAAAGATGCAGCTGAAACAAAATATCCGCGTATAAAAACATATTGCGTTGGCCGGGAATCGAACCCGGGTCAACTGCTTGGAAGGCAGCTATGCTAACCACTATACCACCAACGCGATGTATAGCACAGCTAGTCCAGCCGAGGTGGAGAGTCAATCAGACATCATTCTGTTTCTCTGGTAGTTTTTCTTTGTTTTTGTGGATATTTTCATTTTGTTTCCATGGTATTCATGTTGTTTCCACGTCTGTAAATCTGTATAGAGCAGTTTCTAAAAACAAGTGTCCAAACAAGTAAGAGACCAGTGAGGGAGGCCACCAACACACCTATGACTCCTCTGAAGAAGTTATAAGAAGGAGATTGGTGAGGGAGGCCACCAAGACACCTATGAATGATTTCCATGCTAGTATTAAGAAACATGCTTCGCATCATGATGCTGCCACCACCGTGCATTACAGTGAGGATGGTATGTTTGTAATGATGTGTCGTATTTGTTGTCGAGTCTGATGGACCTAAAGCTCCATCTTGGTCTCCTCAGACCAAAGAACCTTCTTCCAGGTGTCTTCAGAGTCTCCACATGTCTTCTGGTGAACTCTAGTCCAGATTTAATTGGAGCTTTTTCCAACAGTCTTTCTCTTTGTCTCCATGAAGCTTTGACTGGAGAAGACAACAGACAACAGTTGTTGGATGAACAGTCTCTAACATCCTGCTGAAGCTGAAACTCCTTCAGAGGAGTCATAGGTGTCTTGGTGGCCTCCCTCACTAGTCTCCTTCTTCTAACTCCTTCTGGGAGTCATGGTTGTCTTGTTTGTCTTGTTATTTTTCTATTTTCTTGTTCTAAATGTGTTTGTTGACCCTACAGGTCTTCAGACACATGTCAAACCAGACCGTTGATGGATGTTTGTTTTCTCTGCAGGTCATTTCATCACGTTAACGTGTTCAGTGTTGACACTCGGAGTGGGCAGTGGGGACTCTTCAGGTCCGTTTCATCATGTTTACTGTGTGGTTTCACCTTAATGAGCCCCGATGGAGCTTGTCATCAGCAGCAGCAATTTCCATCAGTAACACAACAGGAGGCCTCACCCCAGTGGTCTGAGTCTGGGTGGACACTGGTTCTATCTTGTACCTTAACCTGTTCTTCTAGCAGCATCATTTGTCCTCTATTGTCCATATTTTTCTTTGATGTAACACGTTTGAGGTACTGGATGACGACCGAATGCATCACACAGGAAACTAAAGAAACCACATTTCATTGATACATCCTGATATTTGAGTGTTTTTACCTCCTGATGCTTGAAGTTTGTCTCAGAAAACAGAGAGCTGTGTGATGGCGTCTGTTTTCAGGATACTTCTAAACTTATTTTAGTTTTTATAGAGACCAGTCTGGATCTCAACCATCCAGATCTTTTGATTTAACACTTGCAGATTGTTTACATGAGCCTTTATCTCAAGGACTAAAACAGATTTTTACATATGTCCCTCCATAAGATGCTGGCATTAGAGGGACTATTTGATAATCAGACAGTATCAGACCCATGATAGTTTCATTTTATTTTATTTACTGACCTCTACATGCAGTTCAGATA
>CM049575.1:34353928-34468928 GCA_027123335.1 Amphiprion clarkii
CAGGTGGTCCAGGTAAAAGCTTACAGCACCTGGTATTCCCAGGCGGTCTCCCATCCAAGTACTAACCAGGCCCGACCCTGCTTAGCTTCCGAGATCAGACGAGATCGGGCGTATTCAGGCTGGTATGGCCGTAAGCAACCAACACAGCAACAAACACACTATTTATGGAGGGAAACTGTCGTCTTTACTTTGGATTCTCCTTCATTTCACACTGACTTTATTAATATCTAACTTCATCTGTCAACACACCAAAATAACATCATATTAATGTGTCATACATGTAAGTTTATACCATCAATCAATCACATCATAGACAAAATCAAACACAATAAATGTCACAATAAAACAATCCACTAAACTTTTTATCCACTTGTCAGGTTTGCCAAAGTTAAAACTAATTGAGCTAAATAAGTAGAAATGATGCATTAAAGTGATGATTGTAGGTGAAACAGAATCAGATAAAAAGGTTTTAAGATGCGTTGAGAAAGACTCTTTCCCAGACAGTGAAGCAACAAGAGACAAAATGTGGAGTTTAGTTTCATTTAAAAAGCTTGTATGAAGAGTTTGCTGTTGCTTACGGCCATACCAGCCTGAATACGCCCGATCTCGTCTGATCTCGGAAGCTAAGCAGGGTCGGGCCTGGTTAGTACTTGGATGGGAGACCGCCTGGGAATACCAGGTGCTGTAAGCTTTTATCTGGACTTTCTCCTGTTGCAAGAATGAAGTCAAACTATTTTGACAACAAAAAAATTTGTAAATAAACAAAAAAAATCTCTAAAACCTCGCATTGTACATAAACTAGTGCACATGTGTGGCCTGTAAGAGATAATTCATCCATAAAAACGATTGTTTGTCATTCATTTAAAGTCAGAGTAAATAAATTAAAATAACACCTGAATAAAACTGCAACAATAACTATATGTCAGAACATTATTACATCTAAACGTCTGTTGTCAGAGTTTTATCAGTTTGAGGTTTTCACATCTGAGGAATTTAACCTGGTGTAGAAACATTTTAAAAGAGGATAAATGATTAAATATTCAAGTGTTGTAGATTTAATTAAATGTCTTACAAACAGCTTTTGAACAAAATAAAAGTAATAGGAATATTTAGTCTGCAGGCATCTGCAAATTATTTGCCTGAACATGTGCAAGATTATATGTTATGTAATGGAAGCAACTTGAAATGTGCAAAGTAGTGATAATAATAATCCTCTTTAAAGGGCTGTGCATTAAAATAATGGACTCTAATGCAGAATCACTGGAGTCTGTAGCGACTAGCTGCTGTTCCTGTAGAACAGCTTCACAAACATGAAAAGAGAACAAAAGAACAAGAGGAAAACGTTCTAAATGTAAACTCTGAACAAGTTAAAACATATTAGAACCTGTGAGAACCTGTTTGAACCCTATACAACCTTTTAAAACATGTTAAAACATATTAGAACCTTTAAAGACCCTATATTAACATATTAGAACCAGTTAGAACGTGTTAGAACCCTTTACAACCTTTTAGAACACGTTAAAACATATTTGAACCTTTAAAGAACCTTTTACTACATATTAGAACCTGTGAGAACCTGTTTGAACCCTATACAACCTTTGAGAAAACGCTAAAACATATTAGAACCTTTAAAGAACCTATAGCAACATATTAGAACCAGTTAGAACATGTTAGAACCCTTTGCAACCTTTTAGAACACGTTGAAATATATTAGAACCTTTAAAGAACCTGTTAGAACATGTTAAAACTTGTTACAATGTGGCTATAAAGATAACTACTTTGCAAATATGAAAACATACCAAAAAATCAGGCTGCAGAGCGTTAAATGTTTTTAATTTTTTACATTTTTTGAGTTATCAGTCAATTTATGTTAATTCAATTAATAAATACATGATAAAAAAAATCAAAGTACTTCAATAAAATTATCATATATTACTAACGGAAGCTTAACCAAGAGATTTAAAGTTGAAACAGTTTCTCCATAAATATTAATTTTGCCTTTAAAATAAAATCCGTCTTTTTGATCAGGCAGCACGGCAGACGCCTCTGTTTACGGTAATTTCCCAGCGGCCCTTGCGGCCTTCCTTTTCCTCCATCTTTCTGGAACTAATAGCAGGTAGGAGTCAACATGTCCGACCAAACCGTGAAATATTAACGTTGATCCGCTTCTCCTCCGGCCGATAAACACCGGCAGTTATCGGTTAGTTAGTCCTTCGCTGTCCGGTATGTTTGTGTCCGAGTTTGGAGATCTGATGGCGGAGATTGAGCCCGGATGGTTGAGCTAACGGCGGCTAACAGCGGAGCGGAGCGGCTCAGCCCGGCTAACGTTCAGCCTCATGTACCGGGGTGTTTACCGGAGCGGGGCCGGTTGTCACTGCCGTGCGTGGAGCCGGTTCTCCCGGTGTGAGTGTATCATGGGGTGTCTCCCGGTGTGATTATTGTAGAGGTGTCTTCTGTAAATGTGTGTGGTTAGCAGCTACAGTTAGCATGTTAGCATCGGTGTATTGTGTGAATGGACGTTTGGCAGCAGGTGTAGCGGATAAAACTGTTACGTGTTATAGTGTGTCCAGGTGGTGCATCAGACCAGTATGTTATCTGCTGAAGTTGGTGTTCGTTAGTGTCCAGTTTGTTTCTATTTACCATCAAACCTCTAGGCTGCCGCCAGACTTCACTCATAAAGCGGCTCAATCAGCGGCCATGACCCCTATGATCCCATTTAACTTCCTCCAGGTTCTGGCTCACATTTTAGTCTGGATTTGTTTGTAATTTATAAACCTAAGTTGCCGAATTCTCTGTGAGCACCCCCTGATTGTGGTGTGTCATTAACGAACAGACAACTGTCACTGGATCTCTGTGATACTGAAGGAAACTTTGAAACAGGCAGATTCTCAGGCAGCTTCTGAACTGGAATCTTCTCTGGTTTTATGTGTTTTTCTGGAGGTTTGTACTGATGGACTTTAGAGATTATGACGTCCTCAGGAAGTGGAAGCTGCACTGTATCTGACATCATGTGTTTTATGTCTATGAGGTGCATATAAGCTCTTCTATAATACATTAAATTTTACTTTTTCCCACCTTTTCTCTCAAAGTAGTGGCACTAAACAGACATTTAAACGAGGCAAGTCGGTTAAAGGCGTATTGGATTCAGGATGTGGAGTTGTAGTGGATGTTTGGTGTTAGTTTGAAGGAGGCAGGAGGACAGCATGGAGTCAGCATCATTTAGGATTTTTCATTCTGAGGATTCAGTGGTTTTGTTTCCTGTTTGATTAGGCGCAGAAAAATGTTAGTTTGGGTTTAAATAATACACTTTTTCAGAATGTTGGAAGCTTCTTGTGATGTTTTAGTTAAAAAGCACTGAAGATAAAGCAGTGAAAGAAACGCCTAAAGTGTGTCGAGTAGAAATGCGAACTTTAAGTTAGATTTTCAGTCGTAAGGCTTTAAATTCTGTCACAGATTTGTGCAAAATAACTCGACTTGTTGAAGGTGTGCTTGTTGGTTTATTAATGCTATTCAAACTCCTGTTTTTAGATGAACTTGCTCTTGTTTTGTCACCTTTCACTGCTCTGTGCTGCTGATTAAGTTCTGCTCCGTGTTTCTAACCCTGCAGGTGAACTCACCTGAAGAAGACGAAAATGCCTGGAAGGTGAGTTCAGATGATTTTACATGCATGAGCTAACCGTACACACTCATTTTATTCAGCACAGTGTAATTGGTGATTTATGTGAGGTTCATGTTTGATTTTTGTGTCCAAACTGCGATGCGGTTTCTCTTCAGTTTTTGTTGTTTCCGACTTCTAGATTCGTTTTAAATCACTTTGTAGTTTCCAGGATTTAATGGACAGATCACTTCTTCTGTTGTCAAGCGAACAAACATCTTGTCTTGAGGAATCTAATAATTCTTTAAGTGTCTCTAAATGTTCTATATATGTTCTCGCTACACAGGGAAATATTAACCACGAGCAGAAGCTGAGTGTTGCTGTTGAGATCATTTATTAAATTATTCTCAGCCAAACCAAAACTTAAAGTGGTGTTTTTATGCTACCAATAAGGTTTCCTCTGACTGGAAATGAAATAAACAAAAGACACAAAGACAGTAAAATGTTGTGTTAGAGATGATAATGATAAATTTTTACTGTTTTATGTTGTTTTATGTACATTTTTACTAATGGAAGTGTGGTAGGTTAAATAAACTGGTCCAAGTCGCTGCTTTTTGTTCCTCTCATTTGCTGTTTGCCTTCTTCCTCTGTCTGTAGTTTTACTTTGTGTTGTATATTTATATGTTTATGGAACAATCTAGACAAGGAATCAAAAGAATCTAAATCACACACAAGATTTAAAAATGTAACTAAAAGCAGCATATTATTAAAATATAAAGAAATGAAGTGAGCGTTTCATAGTGTTTTGTGATGATAGTGAGAGTCTTCAGACTTCAGAGTCATTCTGTTTGTTTTTAAAGCTCATTGTGAACTGATTGTTTGTTATCACATCAGTTTATTCTTCTTTCTGCTCCTTTCACTCAGATGTTTGGAAGCTTTGTTTGCTATTGTGTTGAATTGCAGTTTTTTTCTTTTGTCAATGAATGAAATGAGAACTGTTTCCTGAAGTGTGTCTCTGCTGTTCCAGACTGTGGAGTAAGGCCATCTTCACCGGCTACAAACGTGGTCTGAGGAACCAGCGCGAGCACACGGCCCTCCTGAAGCTGGAGGGATGCTACACCAGAGACGAGGTGGACTTCTACCTGGGGAAACGCTGCGCCTACGTCTACAAGGCCAAGAAGTAAGACAGACACACACACCGCTGTTCTTCTGTGTAGACCTGAGCAGGGTTCAGGGACTGAGCGGACGTCTCTCTGCAGGAACACCGTGACGCCCGGCGGTAAACCCAACAAGACCAGAGTGATCTGGGGGAAGGTGACCAGAGCTCACGGCAACAGCGGGATGGTCAGAGCCAAGTTCAGCAGCAACCTGCCGGCTAAAGCCATCGGACACAGAGTCAGAGTGGTGAGTCGGAGTCGTTTTCACCTTGTTTGATCCTACAATTTAGTATTTCTGCTTTAAGTCTATTATCCGTAAACCAACACTGATTACAGACAATCATCAAACAACCTTACAGATGATTTTTATTTATGTGATTTATTTCCAGACATGTCGCAGTATCATAAAGACAAAAATGATAAAATAAATGTTTTAAAAAAACAAACAAGAACAGAACCTAAAATGTCTCAAAAGGTTCAGGATGAAGTTGAATTCATAAACTCCTCCTCAGTACGCACAGTTTCCTGTTTGCAGCAAAGCTCTTATACTTAGAATAGAAATACTTTATTAATCCCAGAGGAGAAATGTAGTTGTTACAGCAGAAAGAGTGAAGTTACCGTCAGTTTGGACTGTTGGTGTCTCTCTAGGAATATGGAAAAGACAATAATTCAAAATATATATGGATATTTACACATCTCGAAAAGAATATATATATACAGCAGTGCAAAAGGACAGTTATGAAAGTGAGCAATGCAGATAAATACGCAAAAAATATGCAGTAAATAAAAATAAGCAAAAAGAAAAATGCACAATGAGTGTAATAAACACTTTACCCTCCTAAGACCTGAGCTTTGGTTGGGCTTGTATTTTAGATTTCTTCTAGTTATTTGGGATTAGGAGAAACCAATAAATATAATAACTGGATAATATCTGATGATTATTATTTATTTATACTAATTTATTATTATTATTATTATTATTATTATTATTATTATTATTATTATTATTATTATTATTATTATGAACAACACGCTCTTTTTGAAAAACAGGGTGTATGGGGACGCCAGGTCTTAGGAGGTTTAGTAGAAATGTCCTGTGTGAAATAAGTTAGTGTTTTATGTGTCGTGCAAATAATATGCAAGAGTACGAGAGATGTGTGTGTGTGTGTGTGTGTGTGTGTGTGTGTGTGTGTGTGTTTAATATTATTCACATTGACTTCTCCACAATATTCTGTTTTCCACAGGTTTAATATTTATAAGTGTCCTGTTATTTCTTATTATTACAATATACTAAAGATCTGCATGTTTCACTTGTTTTCTGATGTAATTATTGGGTTCTTCTTGATGCTTTGGCCGATGATGTCCACGTGATTTTGGCTCATATTGTCCGATAAAGCGAACTGAACTGAAATTAAGACGGATTCAGTCGGTCGGTGGTGCGTTCAGGGACATTTAGAGTTCAGAAAAGTTGGTTTCAGGTTGTTTCCAGCGATGTTTTGGTGTCTTTAAATACGACAAAGTAAACCAATGTTTACTCTGGGTGAAGATAGAAAATCAATAGAACTCGATTTTGCTGTCAGAAATTCAAAAGGATTGTTTTTTTTTTTTTTTGTTGTTTTTTTTTTTAAATAGTCCCGTTCATAGCTCCACTTTGTGGCGTTAAAATGGTGATCGGCAGTTTGTGTTTACTGTTAAAGTCTGTCAGACGTCCAGAAGGTTAAATGACAAACTGACATTAGGATAAAGGCAGTTTTTAGTGTCATAAAGGTCTTCGTAACTGATGCTGTGGAGATAACCTGATCTGGAGAAGGTTTTATTTTAGAGTTTTGGCTTTAATTCAGCTGTAAGAAGCGTCCCAGTTTAACCAAATCAATTCTTTCTGAGCGCTACAGATTCTCAGCAGAGGTTTTATCTGCAGACGTTGATCTATACGTCTCTAAAACCCCTGAATGTTGTGTTGCTGCGAGACTTTTTAGTTGGAACTCTTAATATGTTTTTATGTTTGGTCCGTTCAAACTGCAGCTGCTACAGATGATAGAACACAAATTAGAAATCTGATCAGTTTATTAGTATTTACTACAAAGAATATTCAATCAGTAACATTAGTTTGTCAAAAAACTGACGTTGATCAGCGTCTCCTTAGCTGTGGGACGGTGTCAGATCTAGATTTCTGTCGTTCTAGCAAACTGTTCCTCTGACCGAAGTAAGCGACTCATGATTGGTCTGTTTTGTTCCAGCGAATCCAGCGAATTTCGGTGGATTTTGGTAGATTTTTTTCCGAATGTTCTTAAAGTAAATATTAGAAGTTTTACTGATATATATATATATATATATATATATATATATATATATATATATATATATATATATATATATATATTTATAAAGTAAATATTAGAAGTTTTACTGATGTGTGTGTGTGTGTGTGTGTGTGTGTGTGTGTGTGTGTGTGTGTGTCATTTTAGATATTTTTAGGGGTTTTTTCGGAAATTTTTACTCATTTTTTTAAATTATTTACAAGAATTTTCTTGCCAAATTTGGGGGATTTTTTTTTTAAAATAAAACTTTCAAGGGTAACTTTCAAGGAATTATTGGAATTTTCATCCTGAAGGTTTTGCAAATTTTCAGAAATTTGTGGAATTTTTTTTGCTGATATTTAAAAAAAAATTTCATGCAAGGAAACAGTATTTTTTGGTGCCTGTAAATGAGGACAACAGGAGGATTAAAGTGTCCTCTAATATCCACACAGAAAGAATCCCAACACACAATATGTTAAATAGAGCAACTAAAAATACCAGGATGTTCCACTACATCCAGTTTACCCACAATCCTCTGCGGTTACCTCACTGTAGTACTATGAGCAGGAAGTCCTATGAGTTTACATACTACGTTTATGACGGATTGAAAGATTAATAAAAGGATGTGATTTGGATCCAAACCTGCTGCTCTGGTGTTTTATTTTGACAGTCCTTGTGACCTCTGAGTGTTTTATTGTGAAAGTCTTCCTGTGTGTGTTCCAGATGCTGTATCCTTCCCGGGTCTGAGGAGGAACCATCGTCTCTGCCATCGTCGTTGTTTGTACAGAAACAATAAAGTGATCGATAATGTGATCGGGTCCAAAGATGCTTCTGTGTCTCTTTTATTCAAACGTCTCCACAGCTGGTTCCAGATGTTTGAGGAGCTGCCAACAGGAAGTAGTAGAAGAGAAGTGATGCCCTGGACTGAGTCTGACAGGATCAATAACAACCGATTCACTGGAACGAAGAGGAAGTGTGTGGAAGTGAATCAGGAAATCTGCAGATTTAAAATCATTTATTAAATAATTAAAGATTTCCTGACGTCTCTGTTAAGAAATAATGTTGATTTTAGACTTTTGAATATTTTAGAAGAACCATTACCAAAATAGAGTCAGAAACTACAAACCAGTGACTTTACTGAATTAAATGATCTCTCGACATAATTTATTCAACCTTCAGATTCTATAAACCTTTCAAAATAGAACTCCAACTGTATGATTTAATTTTCCAGAATTAATCTTTTTTTTTTTTTTTTTGAAGAATGCTTTCTCAGGAACTCCTCAAAACTTTCTGAATTCATTATTCAACTTTGTCATTTCAGAATAAAAGCACAATGAAGTGCAGCTGTTGAGTAGTGAATAAAACTAAAGATTAATTACGAAAATAAAATACCACAAAAGTAAAGTAAAACCATTAAATAGAAAAATGAGGCAGATAAACATTCAGCTGATTTTCAAAAAGCAAGAAAAATCCATGCCTGTGTAGTTTCTCATTCATCCAGGTCATGGTTGTCCAAAGCTGTTTAAATCAATCCAGCTGGACTTTAATTAAAGTCCAGTTGGATTGATTTAAACAGCTTTGGACAAGAAAAATACAATTAAATATTGAGTTTTAACAAAATATCTAATGTTCTGCTTTTTACTGAATCGTTTTATTCCAACATGTTAAGAAAAGTGTCCTAGCAAATATTTAGACATTATTTGAGTCGTTTCAGGGCATTTTCTCATACGTTTTGAGCTAAATTTGAATGATATTTGATAGTTTTTGTTGTTTTGAAACATGCCAAGTAAAACGTTTCGGTAATATGTTGTCAAGTTTCAATCATAATTTTGACAATATTTGCTTCAATTTCAACTGTTTTTTTTTTTTTTTTTAATTGTGATAGAGCATTTTATAATTCTGGGTTATTGCAGACAAGTTTAAGACAATAAAATAATGTGAAGTTTTTTCTGTGTTTTAGAGATGCAATAATTTATCCATCCTTAATTAAAATAAATCACAAAAAGCAACTTTTCCCCTCAAATATATAATTTCTGTTTTATCTCAGATTGAATTTAATCTTTAAATGTCTCTGACAAACTGATGTTTTACAGATTAAACGTTTAATCAAAGGAGAAAATAATCCTCAGATTAATCAATAATGTTCATATTTATCAGCTTCTCATGGTTTAAATGAAGATGAAAAAATCCAGTAAAATCAGGTGATTTATTTATTTTCTAGTTGAACAATGAAGCAGCAGGTTAATAAAGTTCAGTCATATTATTGATTATTGATGATCTGGAAGAACAAATCTAATCAGCAGCAGTCCGGATATTCTTTAGATATTTTCTTCAACCCAGTATTTTATTATTTATTTTGTCTTTTATTCTATTTTAACATAATTTTGTTGACTCTCGAGCCTGTCAGACTGAACTCGGGGACGTCAGAGGGATGCGTGGGGTCTCGCTCGCTTACGTCACACGCCGACTCCATCTCCCGTGATGCTCCGCGCCGCCGCTGGTCCTGCTGCTGCGCTGCTGCCTCAGTGTTTACGGAGAGCGGCGGACCTGAAGGAGGACAGGCAGGACCCGAGGTGCGCTCGCGCTGTGGACACGGACAGACGGACGGAGGGACGGACAGGTGAGACAGCGCGAGGACAGGTGAGACCCGAGCGTCACGTGTCCTCGGGTCTGTGTACCGAGCGCGAGGACACTTTGTTCAATAACCGCAGCATCAGAAGCTTTTACTCTGAAGGAACCTCTGTCCCAGCGTCTTTTATTCTGGAAGGTTGTTTTATTCTGCAGTTTTTACAGCGATAATATTGCGGTTGTTAAAGTAATCTTTGTGTGTCCAGATACTGAGTAAAAAGCTGTGTAATGTCACTTAAATTAGAAATATTTTAAAATGTTATCGCCTCTGAATAACTGCATATTTTCTAAGTTGAAGAGTCGAGTATTTTATCTTAGAAACAATCAAAATAAATACTTTTAAGAGAAGAAACTGAAAATTCAGACCCCAAATGAGTGGAGAATCCAGCTGTGATTTAGTTCCACTGATCAGGATGCATAGAAGGAGCGACAGTAGCACTAATCATAGCTCAGTGATCGTCCTCCTAAAACGACTCCACAGACAGTGAACTACTTCTATCTTCTTCAGACTTGGAACTGGAGTCCTCAATGGAAACCACAGTTTCTATGAAGCTCAGATACTTCAGAACATCAACTTCTATTGACAGAGGACGAGAAAAACAGCTTTTTTGCTCTTTTGAGTGAAATCAACTTTGCTAAATAAGATGCTGGAGAACATTCTTTGGTCAGATGAAGATGAATTAGTTGGGTTCAGATGTTTGGTGTGAACCTCACCGGGAACCACAGTGGATGCATGGACCTGACAGTGGAGAACAGAGTGTGATGATACAGAGCTGCATGAAAGATGTTGAGGAGATGACATCTATGGATTCACCATGAGTGTCTGAGGATAAACCAAAATACTGGACGTCTAGATGATTGAAGGAGTTGCAGGAGAACCATCCAGACAACAAAATCAAAGAGGAGGTTCCACACAAGAACAACAGAAAACTACGACCTGGACGATATGTTGTTGACTCCAACAGAACATTTTCAGGTTGTTTTAGAAGTCTAGATGTTTTTGAAGCTAAGAGCAGCTGAAAGAATAGTCGTGAAAGTGAAGAACATCTCTGCAGACGTCAGGGTTGTCCACCATGATGGGTGGAATCATACGGAGATCTGCTCACTGCGTTTTACTGCAGTAGTTCAGCAGGCTGTTGTCACATTTCAGTCATGTTTCTGTATTTAATCAGAGTTTTTTGGTTCTCTTCAGGTTCTCTGGAGGTTCTGGAGGATTCGTGGTCAGTCGGGGTCAAAGGTCGCGGCTCCATGTGGTCTGATAGAAGATGAAACAACATGACTTTGGACAGAGCGAGTCTCTGCCGGGGTCAGAGGTACACCTGCACCAGGTGAGAACAGCTGTAACCTCTGGAGGGTCCCAACAGGAGGCCCGGGGCCCTCAGAGGCTCCACTACAGGGGCCGCAGGGGACGAGGAAATACTCAGGATGTGGTTACGCTTAAACTTAAACCAGAAATTTAAAAAAATGGATAAAAAGTGGAAATAAATCCCTCAAACTGCTGCTGAAATAATAATGTTTGTTTTTAGTGGAGAAAAATTTATATTTTCCAGATTTTTCGGACATTTTGTGACGTTTAATCAAAGAAAAATTAATTTATGAGCAAAATTGATGCAGGTTCTGTTTCTGTTATAATTCCACAAAGATGAATAAAAACCTTTAACGAGAAAAATATTAATAAATAAATGTAAACCAATTAATTATTAGACTGATTTAGAGCAAACATTTGTAGATTAATTGATTACTTGTTCACCTAAAAATCAATCAGCAGCCATTTTAATATTATCTTCAACTAAAAACAAACATATTTGATGCAGTTGTTTATTTTACAAACTGAACGTCTGACTAATCAATCAATCAATAAATATTCTGGAGATTAATCAGTGATAATCATTGGGCATGGTTCCACGCTGATCGATCAATCAGCTAATCAATACAGTAAAATTATTCAAATAAACAGCCATTTAATATGGAACTAATTATAACTGATCAATACATGATAAGAAAATTAAACTTCACAGTAAAAGCAGGAAAAGTAGATAAAAGGCTGCTTCAAAATAAAAGCCTGGGATGAGAACAAAGCTGCTCCCACATCCCCTCTGTTTACATAATGAAGCCCCGCCCCCTGGTGATGCTGAGCGGCCCTTTGATTGGCCGAGACCCGGGGGGGACTGTGGAGCTGTGAGGCGTGTGATTGGCCGGGGCCGAATGAATGGAGGCGATGAGCATCACGGGGAGGAAAACGTGAGCTCTGCACGTGCTCAGTAGAGGGAGATGCTGCATGTGAGCGCGCTCAGAGAGGAGCTGCGACACACACACACAGGGACATGTGTGTTTGTGAGGACCGCTGATGTCACTAACAGCAGCCGGAGACCAGGTTCTGGTCCAAACCCATATCAGCAGCCCTGTTGCCGTGGTTACCTGCAGGTTAATGTTCATCCAGTAAATAAGCAGTTAACAGCCAATCAGAGGGCAGGAGTTCCTGTGTGTGGTGAATAGTGTGTGTATGTGTGTCTTTAGACCCATTTGTATGACAGAAGCTGTATCAATAAAGTTTGATTGATTTGTGTGTCATCAGGGTGCGCTGGATGATTGTGGGGACAGATCAGCTGGTTGCCATGGCGAAAAGCTGGAGGAGGGCGGAGCTAAAGACCAGATTAAAGATGGAGACGGCGACGGGTAACACACACACACACACACACATCATGTTTGGTACTTCCTGTGTTTGTGAGGACCTCCTGCTCAGGTGAGCTTCTCTCTGCAGGTGTGGTCACCCGGTCGACAAGGCGGGGCTTTTCTCCTTCATGACATTTCATTGGCTGACTCCGTTGGCTTTGCACGCTCACAGGAAAGGGCTGTTCCTATTGCACGACATCTGGCCCGTGTCGCAGCGGGAGAGTTGCCACGACAACAGCCTGAGGTAGGCGGAGCTAATAAAAGATTCTTTGTCTGTCTGTGTATAAATCTATATGAGTATTGATCAGTGTGTGTGTGTGTGTGTTTGTTCAGGCTCTGGTCTCTGTGGGACGAGGAGTTCAAGTCGAAGGGCAGCGATGCGTCTTTGTGTTCGGTGGTTTGGTCTTTCTGCCGGACTCGCCTCCTCCTGTCCATCCTCTGCCTCACCGTCACTCAGCTGGCTGGGTTCAGTGGGCCGGTGAGTCAGAACCAGTTAGACCAGTATGACTCAGCGGGTCCTGTCACTTAGAACCAGTAAGACCAATATGACTCAGCTAGTCCTGTCACTTAGAACCAGTAAGACCAGTATGATTCAGCTGGTCCTGTCACTTCGAACCAGTAAGACCAATATGACTCAGCTAGTCCTGTCACTTAGAACCAGTAAGACCAGTATGACTCAGCTGGTCCTGTCACTTAGAACTTGTAAGACCAATATGACTCAGCTAGTCCTGTCACTTAGAACCAGTAAGACCAGTATGACTCAGCTGGTCCTGTCACTTAGAACTTGTAAGACCAGTATGACTCAGCTTTTCCTGTCATTTAGAACCAGTTAGACCAGTATGACTCAGCTTTTCCTGTCACTTAGAACCAGTTAGACCAGTATGACTTAGCTTTTCCTGTCACTTAGAACCAGTTAGACCAGTATGACTCAGCTTTTCCCGTCACTTAGAACCAGTTAGACCAGTATGACTGAGCTTTTCCTGTCACTTAGAACCAGTTAAACCAGTATGACTCAGCTTTTCCTGTCACTTAGAATGAGTTAGACCAGTATGACTTAGCTTTTCCTGTCACTTAGAACCAGTTAGACCAGTATGACTCAGCTTTTCCTGTCACTTAGAACCAGTTAAACCAGTATGACTCAGCAGGTCCT
The DNA here is from genome assembly GCA_027123335.1 of Amphiprion clarkii. Lineage (NCBI taxonomy): Eukaryota > Metazoa > Chordata > Actinopteri > Pomacentridae > Amphiprion > Amphiprion clarkii. Next base: position 34,367,429 of record CM049575.1, read on the forward strand.
GTCACTTAGAACCAGTTAGACCAGTATGACTCAGCTGGTCCTGTCACTATTATAACTATTGTAATTACAGTAACCAGTAAAACCACTAATACCAACATAACCACTGTAACCAGAATAACTATTAATACTAGTGTAACCTGTGTAGCCATTATAAACACTAAAATCGGTGTAAACACCCTAGCCAGTATAACTATTATAACTTGTATATCTAGGATTAATAATGTACCGATTTAACTATTATAACCACTATTGTAACCAAGGTAAATATTTTTAACTAATATAACCAGTAAAAACATTATAACTATGATAAATATTATGACAAGTATAACCAGTCTTACAATTATAACTAGTATGACCACTGTAACTAGTATAACTATTAGAATGTGTACAACTAGAATAATTATTATAATTAGTATTGTAGCTTGTATTACCACCATTTTAACCAGTATACATATTCTAACTAGTATAGCCAGTGCGATAAGTGTAACTAGTGTAACCAGTACAAATGGTGTAACCATTATGACCAGTATAACGTATGTCACTAGTATAAACATTGTTACCAATATAAATATTATAACACATACATCCAATATAACTATTATAACCAAGTATACCAGTATAAATATTATAACTAGTATAACCAGTGTGACCAGTTTAACCAGTATAAATATTATAACTAGTATAACCAGTGTGACCAGTATAACTAGTGTAATCAGTGTATCTGTGCTGCTCCTCCAGGCGTTTGTGGTGAGGCGTCTACTCGAGTACACCCAGCAGGAGGAGTATGATCTGGGCTATGGGCTGCTGCTGGTTCTGGGCCTCTTGACCACGGAGCTGATCCGGTCCTGGTCTCTGGCTCTGACCTGGGCCCTGAACTACCGGACTGGAACCAGACTGAGGGGGGCCGTCCTGAGTCTGGCCTTTCACAAGATCCTGAGGCTGCGCAGTGTCCGGGACAAGACCATGGGACAGGTGGGCTTGTTTGTTGGTTGGTTGGTTGGTTGGTTTGCTGGTTGGTTTGTTGGTTTGTTTGTTGGTTGGTTGGTTTGTTGGTTGGTTGGTTGGTTGGTTTGTTGGGTGGTTGGTTTGTTTTTTGGTTGGTTTGTTGGGTGGTTGGTTTGTTTGGTGGTTGGTTTGTTTGTTGGGTGGTTTGTTGGGTGCTTGGTTTGTTGGTTGGTTGGTTTGTTGGTTTGTTTGTTGGTTGGTTTGTTGGTTGGTTGGTTTGTTTGTTTCTTGGTTGGTTGGTTTGTTTGTTTCTTGGTTGGTTGGTTGGTTTGTTGGTTGGTTGGTTGGTTGATTTGTTTGTTTGTTGGTTGGTTGGTTTGTTGGTTGGTTGGTTTGTTGGGTGGTTGGTTTGTTTGTTGGGTGGTTTGTTGGGTGGTTTGTTGGTTGGTTGGTTGGTTGGTTGGTTGGTTGGTTGGTTGGTTGGTTGGTTTGTTTGTTGGTTGGTTTGTTGGTTGGTTTGTTGTTTGGTTGCTTGGTTGGTTGATTGGTTTGTTTGTTGGTTGCTTGGTTGGTTGATTGGTTTGTTTGTTGGTTGCTTGGTTTGTTGGTTGGTTGGTTGGTTGGTTGGTTGGTTGGTTGGTTTGTTGGTTGATTTGTTTGTTGGTTGGTTTGTTTGTTAGTTGGTTGGTTTGTTGATTTGTTTGTGGGCCAGATTTAGTCACATTTGTTTGTTTATGTTTGTTTTCTGTTTTTGTCCTCCCTCCAGCTGGTGAACATGTGCTCCAGTGACGGCCAGCGGATGTTTGAGGCGGCAGCAGTGGGCAGTCTGTTAGCAGGGGGCCCCCTGGTGGCCATCCTTGGTGTCGCCTACAACCTGTTCATCCTGGGACCAACGTCTCTGCTGGGATCTGCCGTCTTCATCCTCTTCTACCCCACGATGGTCAGCACCTGTCTCTACCTGTCTCTAAATGAGCCTCCTTCCTCTTCTTGCTTGAAAATTGCCTACTTGTGTAACCGATCAGGTGTATTGATCAGAGTGTATTGGTCCTCAGATGTTTAGCTCCAGACTGACGGCGTACTTCCGGAGGAAAGGTGTCGCCGTCACCGACCGTCGCGTGCAGAAGATGAACGAGATCCTCAGCTACATCAAGTTCATCAAGATGTACGCCTGGGTCAAAGCCTTCTCCCAGGATGTCCAGAGTACGCGCTCCACCCGACACGTGCTCACCTGGCCGGCTGGTTGCCACAGTAACACAGGTGTATAGTGATGCGTTTTGTGTCTTCCCTCAGGGATCCGGGACGAGGAACGCAGGATCCTGGAGCTCACGGGCTACTTCCAGAGCATCACGGTGGGCGTGGCTCCCATCGTCGTTGTCATCGCCAGCGTGGCAACGTTCTCCGCCCACATGTTGCTAGGATACGACCTGACAGCTGCTCAGGTACCAGATTCAAACAACACAAGCACACCTGCCTCATGTTAGTGGTGATCAATGCGATAACTAAATGTTAACATTATGCCAGGTTACAGCTAACACACCAGCTAGCTACATTTCCCCATTTAAATGATAGCGTTTCACACCTTCACAACATAACATGCTAGTCTTGTTAATATTCTTTCTTTAAATGTTAGCGTTACACCACATTACAGCTGAATGGCTAGCATTGCTACAAATCTTTCTTTATAGCTGTTAGGATTATAGAAGGCTACAGCTAAAAGGCTACTCTGCTAATATTCTTTCTCTAAATGCTAGCATTATACCTGGTTGCTGCTATCAGGCTAGCATTGCTGCTGTTTTTTCCTTACCTGTTTGCGTTATACTAGATCACAGCTAAATGGTTAGTCTTGCCACAATTCTTTCTTTTTAGTGGTTAGCATAACGGCGGCTTGCAGCAAACCACTGAGAATGCTAACACTTGGTTTTTCGTTGTTTGTCCAGGCCTTCACCGTGGTGACGGTGTTTAACGCCATGACGTTTGCTTTGAAGGTGACTCCGTTTTCTGTTAAGTCTCTGTCTGAGGCTTCAGTTGCCATGGAGAGATTCAAGGTGCAACACCTGAACACCTTTTACCCACCTGACACCCTTCCTGATTATTTACTTCAGCTGCTTCTGCTGGTTTGTTGTGTTGAGAGATTGGAGGGTTCAGCTGTTCACTGGCAGCAGGACAGTTGGGTGGAGGGATGAATGGTTGCTGAATGGTTGTTAAATGGTTGTTGAATGGTTGCTGAATGATTGTTAAATGGTTGTTGAATGGTTGATGAATGGTTGTTAAATGGTTGTGGAATAGTTGTTGAATGGTTGTTGAATGGTTGATGAATGGTTCTTGAATGATTGATGAATGGTTGTTGAATGGTTGTTGAATGGTTGATGAATGGTTTATCAATGGTTGATGAATGGTTGTTGAATGGTTGTTAAATGGTTCTTGAATCATTAATAAATGGTTAATGAATGGTTCTTGAATTGTTAATGAATGGTTATTGAATGGTTGATGAATGGTTGCTGAATGGTTGTTGAATGGTTGATGAATAGACTGCTTAGATGGAGGGATGAATGAGGAGCAGGATGAGTGGATGAGCTCAGTGAACAGGAACAGAGCTCATGTGTCCTCTGTTTGTCCTCAGAGTCTCTTCCTGTTGCCGGAGGTCGACACCGTCCGAGCGTTGCCTGCTGATCCGCAGGTTGCCGTGGAGATGTGTGGCGCCAGTCTGGCATGGGAGGGGGGCGGGCAGAGCGCCCAGCCAAGTCCATGTGTCCAAGCAGCCAACAGACACCGACAGAGAGACAAGTAACCTGATATCTTCATCTGTTCAGACTGATAATCAACTCACTGCAACGGAACAGCTGTTACATTATTATAGCTTAACAATTAAAGGCAATTATTTCAACTATTTTAATCAAAAAACTTGAGACTTGTCTTTTTAAACTTGCGTCTTTACTTGGACTTGAGACTTGTCCTCTAAGGACATGGGACCTGACTTAGACTTCTCTACTGAAGATTTGTAACTTGACTTTGACTTGTCTTGTAAAGACTTCAGACCTGTTTTGAACTTGTTCCCAAAAGACTTTAGACTTGAACTTGTCCTCTGAAGATTTGAGACTTGCCCTGTAAAGATTTGAAATCTTACTTGGACTTGTTCTTGTAAGACTTGAGACATGGATTAGACTTGTCCTCTAAACACCTGAGACCAGACTTAAACTTACCCTCAGAATACTTGAGACTTCTCCTCTGAAAACCTGAGAATTTGACTTGTCGTCTGAAGACTTGAGGCTTGTTATCTGACTTGAACTTTCCCTTTAAGAACTTGAGACCTGGCTTGGACTTGTCCTGTAAAGACTTAAGACATGGCTTGGACTTGCTCTCTGAAGACTTGAACCTTGAACTTATTATCTGAAGACTTGAGACATGTCCTGTAAGGACATGGAACCTGACTTGGACTTGTCCTCAAGATTTGAGACATTTCTAGTACTTGACAACCTGAGAATTTTCCTGTGAAGACTTGAGACCTGACCTGGATTTCTCTTCTGCAGACTTGAAACTTAACTTTGACTTGTCCTCTATAGACTTGAGACTTATCCTCTAAAGACTTTAGACCTGACTTAAACTTACCCTCAGAATACTTGAGACTTATCCCCTAAATACCTGAGACTTGTCCTCTGAGGCCTTGAGACCTGACTTGAACTTGCTCTTTGAGAAATTGAGATTTGACTTGGATTTGTCCTCTAAGAACTTGAGACTTGTCTTGTAAAGACTTAAGACGTGGCTTGGACTTGCTCTCTGAAGACTTGAACCTTGAACTTATCCTCTGATAACTTTAGATGTGTCCTATGAAGACTCGAGACTGGACTTGACCTTGTCCTCTCAGGACAGGAGACCTGACTTGGACTTGTCCTCTCAGGACATGAGACCTGACTTGGACTTGTCCCGTAAGAAGAAACTGAGACCAGACTTGGACTTGGTTGGAACCTGTCAAACCAGGTGTGTTTGTGTCCAGGTGCAGAGACTCGACCGTCCTTCAGGAGGAGGACGAGGACGAGGAGCAGGAGGAGGCGACCGGCTCGCTGCTGAGGGGAGGAGCAGACTCCAGTCCGGAGGAGGAGACGTGTTCTCCCCTCGTGTCCATCCCCTCTGTCCCCCAGCGGCTCCAGAGCTCCCTGCACTGCATCAACCTGAGCATCCAGCAGGTACGTCTACCAATCAGGAGCTAGAACTGGAACACCTGAAGACATGACATCATTTAGAACTGTCTGTTTCTACCTGTCTGTCTCTCTACCTGTCTGTGTCTCTACCTGTCTGTGTCTCTACCTGTCTGTGTCTCTGTCCAGGGGAAGCTGCTGGGTGTCTGTGGGAGTGTCGGCAGTGGAAAGACCTCCCTGATCTCGGCCATCTTGGGACAGGTGATGTTACTTCCGTCTTCTACGAGCCTGGTCTTGAACAGTATTGATCACTGATTCCTGATTATTGATCGATGTTTTGACAGATGACTCTGCTGGAGGGCAGCGTGGCTGTCAGGGGACGACTGGCCTACGTGGCTCAACAGGCCTGGATCCTGAACGCAACGCTGAGAGACAACATCCTGTTTGGACACGAGTACCAGGAAGACAGGTGAGAGGGAGACACATGGAGGGCAGGTGAGAAGACAAGAGGACAGGTGAGAGGATAAGAGGACAGGTGAGAGGGAGACAGGACAGAGGCAGACAGGTGAGAGTTAAATACTTGGAGGACAGGTGAGAGGATGAGAAGACAGGTGAGAAAATAACAGGACAGGTGTGTCCTCAGACTCACCTGGTGTCTGTCTGTCTCTGCAGGTATCAGTCCGTCCTCAGCGCCTGCTGTCTCAGACCGGACATCGCCCTGCTGCCCAGCGCTGACCTCACAGAGGTGACATCACATCGTTTCACCTGCATCCCTGACAGGCCTCACCTGCTCACACTCTGACCGTGTCATATTTCTGTCCAATCAGATCGGAGAACGTGGCGCCAACCTGAGCGGTGGGCAGCGGCAGCGAATCAGCTTGGCCCGAGCTCTGTACAGCGACCGGGACGTTTACATTCTGGACGACCCGCTCAGCGCCCTCGATGCCCACGTGGCCAATCACACTTTCCGTAACGCCATCAGGAAGCAGCTTCGCCACAAGACCGTCGTGTTCGTCACACACCAGCTGCAGGTGAGTCTCCAGACAGGTACAGTGATGGTCCGCTGCAGGTGGTTGCCCTGGTGATGACAGGTGTGTCTGTGTGTACAGTACCTGGTGGACTGTGATGATGTCATCCTGATGAGAGAGGGCAGTGTTGTGGAGCAGGGTAACCATGACAACCTGATGAAGCTGAACGGAGACTACGCTGCCATGTTCAACCACTTCCAGCTGGGTGACACTCCGTATATAGAGGTACCTGTCTGTCTGTCTGTCTGTCTGTCCGTCCATGTCTAACTGTCTGTCTGTCTCTGTCTGACTACCTGTCTCTCTCTCTCTCTGTCTCAGACTCCCAGCAGGAAGTCTGGAGGCTCTCAGAGGAAACCAGCAGACAGTAAACCAGGATCAGTGAAGAAGAACATGCCTGTCGTCAAGGACAACGGTAGCGTAAACTTTATTTAAACATCCACAGAGACAATGAAAATAAACCTCAGTTTTTTACATTTGTTGTTTGTGGTCATGTGACCCTGAAGGGGAGGAGCAGCAGTGTGGGGGCGTGGCCTGGCCAGTGTTTCGACGCTACGTGGCGGCGTGCGGTGGCTCCGCCTCCTGCCTGCTCATCCTGGCTCTGTTTGTTCTCAATGTGGGAAGCTCCGCCTTCTGCCAGTGGTGGCTCAGCTACTGGATCAACCAGGGCAGCGGGGTGAGTGCGCTCAGTACATCCTCCTCTTCATCACCTCCGCCTCATCACCTCCTTCTTCTCATTTCACCTCCCTGTCATCACTTTCTCCTCCTCTGTTTTTACAGAACACCACGGTAACCCAGGGCAACAGCTCCACAGTGAGTGTCAGCATGAAGGACAATCCCATGATGCAACAGTATGCCGCTATTTACGCCTCCTCCATGGGAGTCATGCTGCTCTTCAAGTTCTTCAGAGGCATTGCATTTGTCAAGGTCAGGACGTCTGACAGAGCTTCTGCTGACTGGGCCAGTCCTGATCTGATGGTCCAGTCTGGGTTCACTGGTCTGGTCTTATCCTGATCAGAACCATTCTGGACCTTCTTGTCCAGTCTGGTCAGTCGGGTCTACTGGTCCAGTGTAGGTCAGCAGGTCTGGTCTAGTCTGAGTCTACTGGTTTGTTGAGTCTGGTTCAGCTTGTCCAGTCTAGATCTGTTGGTCCAAACTGGGTCTGTCAGTCCAATGTAGTCTGGGTTAGCTGATCCAGTCTGGCTTAGCTGGTCCAGTCTGGGTTAACTGGTCCAGTCTGGGTTAGCTGGTCCAGTCTGGGTTAGCTGGTACAGTCTGGGTTAACTGGTCCAGTCTGGATTCTTCTTGTCCAGTCTGAGTCTGCTGGTCAGGTCCAGGTCAATGTTGAGTCTTTGCTCATGTCTCTTCAGGGAACTCTGCGAGCCTCCTCCAAGCTGCATGATGAGCTCTTCCATAAGATCCTTCGCTGCCCAATGAAGTTCTTCGACACGACGCCCTCTGGACGGATCCTCAACCGCTTCTCCAAGGACATGGATGAAGGTAGGGGCTAGAACCGGACCACAGTCTGAGGTTCTTTTCAATACCCGACAAAGTCACAGGTTGTTCTTCCTCTGTGTTTCCCCAGTCGACACTCGTCTGCCCTTCCAGGCAGAGATGTTCATCCAGAATGTGATCCTGGTCTTCTTCTGCCTGGGTGTCATCAGCTGTGTGTTCCCGTGGTTCCTGGTGGCAGTGGGTCCTCTGGTTGTGCTCTTCACGGCGCTCCACGGAGTCTCCAGGGTCTTCATCCGGGAGCTGAAGCGGCTGGACAACGTGACGATGTCGCCCTTCATGTCCCACATCACCTCCACCATCCAGGGCCTGGCCACGCTGCAGGCCTATGGCCGGGACCAGGACTTCCTCCACAGGTAGGTTCAGGTCAGAACCAGGAACGAAATGCCCTGAGATCCAGAGCATCACTGTGGACATGAACACCAGACCATGTGTTGTTGCTTCCAGGTACCAGGTTCTGCTGGACCAGAACCAGGCTCCATTCTACCTGTTTAACTGTGCGATGCGCTGGCTGGCGGTTCGGCTGGACATCATCAGTGTGGCTCTGATCAGCACCACCGCCCTGATGATGGTCCTGATGCACGGCCAGATCTCTCCTGCCTACGCCGGCCTCGCCATCTCCTATGCCGTACAGGTAAGTTTCCATCTTGTCATTCCTGTTATCGCCTCACCTAACCCACAGAGATGGTAAAAGAGTGGCAGAAGAAGACAAGAACCTCAGAGGAAGAGATGAAACTTTGTCCTTTGACCCATTTTCCATTGAATGTGTTTCACTTTTGACCCATGTTGTGCATCAAAGGGTTAAAGAAGAATTAATAAAAAGTGCAACTTTTCAACGATAATACATTTTGAAGACAGCTTAAGAAGCCAAGGGCAGGAAAGGAAACAAGTAATAGAGACATTGGAGTAAAGGAAACAAGGATATGAGAGGATATTTGTTCTGTAATGTCTGCAGCATGAATTAAACTTTAATGATGTTCACCATGTCTGAAAGACACAGCATCAGTATCATCCATGTCTGAGAAAGACTCACCTCACCTTTGAAGAGGGACCTTTCTGTATAAAGACATATTTCAGAAACTGAAGAAAGAAATCTGTGTGTCAGTTAACAGGGCTGTTCCAGTTCACGGTGCGTTTGGCTTCAGAGACGGAAGCTCGGTTCACTTCCGTGGAGAGAATCCATCATGACATCCAGGTACTACACTGGTTCTCTTATTTCAGAGATTCTGTTTATTGTGATAGAAAACAAAAAAATAAGAAACTTAAAACACCAAGTTGTTCAATCAGTCACATTTTGAATAATCTTCAAGATGAATCAGTAAACTTTTGAGAAGTTCTGGTATTTACATGCCGCCTGTGTCTCAGTCTCTGTCCCAGGAGGCCCCAGCTCGGGTCCGAGGTCGGGCCCCTCCGGTGGACTGGCCCCAGCAGGGGGAGTTGGTGTTCAGGGACGTGGAGATGAGGTACCAGGAGAACCTTCCTCTGGTCCTGAACAAGATATCCTGCACTATCCGCCCCAAGGAGAAGGTCGGCATCGTGGGAAGGACGGCATCAGGTAGGAGGATGTCCTGCCCTCTGGTGGTGAAACACAGTAACTACATAGTGTCTCTGTAGAGGACAGTGTTTCATTCTGTCTGTCTGTCTGTCCTCAGGGAAGTCCTCTCTGGGCGTAGTCCTGTTCAGGCTGGTGGAGCGTTGTGGCGGCTCCATCCTGATCGATGGGGTGGACATCAGTGACATCGGACTGGCCGACCTCCGGAGCAAACTGTCCATCATCCCTCAGGACCCGGTGCTGTTCAGCGGGACAGTCAGGTAGGAACACGTACACGAGGACACTGTCCATTTCCTGTCCTCTGATGTTCTGTAGTTGATCAGGTGAGTCTCTGTGTGTCTTCAGGTCCAACCTGGATCCCTTTAACCAGTACAGCGAGCAGCAGATCTGGGACGCTCTAGACAGGAGTCACATGAAGGAGTGTGTAAGTCCACCGGAAGGTTCTTCTTCTTTGTCTTCACTTCTTATACCGTCCTACAGTGTCGCCAACACAACCTGTCTGTCTCTCTGCCCGTCTGTCTCTCAGGTGTCCCAGCTGCCCTTGAAGCTGGAGTCGGAGGTGGTGGAGAACGGAGACAACTTCTCTGTGGGAGAGAGACAGCTGCTGTGTGTCGCCAGAGCTCTGCTGAGACAGTGCAAGGTGAGAGACAGACAGGTTAATCTGAGACAGACAGGTGAACCAGAGACAGACAGGTCAAACAGATACAGCAAGGTTTATCATAGAAACAGAAAAGTCAATCGAAAAGACAAGACAGGTCAATGAGGGAGACAGACAGGTTAATCTGGGAGACAGAGAGGTGAACCACAGAGACAAACAGGCCAAACAAAGAGACAACAAGGTTTATCATAGTGACAGACAAGTCAATCGAAAAGCAAGACAGGTCAATAAGAGAGACAGACAGGTAAGTCAGAGAAAGTGACAGGTCAATGTAAATGACAGATTTATTAAACACACAGGTTTATCAGCCTTCTGATTGGACAGGTTAGAGCTCCTCCCCCTTGCTGTGTTCTGTCCTCTGATTGGCTGTTCTTCCACCAGGTGCTGATCCTGGACGAGGCCACAGCAGCGATGGACGCTGAGACGGATGCTCTGATCCAGGAGACCATCAGGAGCTCGTTCCAGGACTGCACCACACTGACCATCGCTCACCGCCTCCACACCGTCCTCGCCTCTGACCGCATCATGGTGCTCAACCAGGGACAGGTACCAACCGATGTATAACAATACACCTGTATAAAACTACCATATTCATCTAGAACACCACTATATTCAGTGGCGTGCACAGATAGACACCAGGTGGCGCTAGAGCACCTGCCCCTTGCCCTCAGTATCAAGCAGGTGCCCTCCGCGTCTCAACTTCTTTTTCTTTAAATTTAAACATTAAACACACACAACACACACACACAGAGGCACACACACACACACACACACAGGACCCGTGCCGCACCGCGACTTGCCCCGCCCCATCACACGTGTGTGGCAGCAGCTGAACAGCTCATATAGACTGTAGCCACCAACCAGGGAACACGGAAATGAATCCAGTGTTTTGTTCATCAGCCTCAGTTGCCACACGGTGCATTTATTTGTCTCTGTTGTGAAGTAGCCTGTCTCATGCAGCGCTAAACAACTGTGGCTAAATTAGCCAACTGCCTGCCTGCGTAACAAACTCGACGCTACCCATAATAATAATCAATTAATCGACATAACAGTATAAAACTAGAATCCACCGGGTGTCTGTCTAGCTGAATGTGTTAAGCGGACAACCCATGTACAGGGGCTGGTCCCCGACGCAGCGGCCCGGGTTCGATTCCCGCTCAGGGCCCTTTGATGCATGTCTTCCCCCAACTCTTCTAACCGTTTCCTGTCTGTCTCTCACTGCACCTATCAAAATAAAAGCTGAAAAGGCCAAAAAAAAAACCCCAAAAAACAAAAAACTAGAATCCACCACTATACCACCAGTTTAACACCAATATACACCAGTCTCCACAAGTATAACACCAGTATAGACTAATATAACACCCGTATCCACCAGTTTAACACCAGTATACACCAGTTTAACACCAGTATCTGCTCTGATAACTGATCCTCATCTGTGATTGGCTCAGGTGGTGGAGTTTGATGTGCCGTCCAGGCTGCTGGCCAATGAGAACTCTCGGCTGTGCTCCATGCTGGCCGCCATAGAGAACAAGATCTCGGTGCGAGGATGAGGAGGAGGACGAAGGCCGTCCCAGTGCTCCCACTCCTCCCAGTCTGAGCTGAAGGTGCTGTGAGTCCCGTACTGTACGACTCTGGAGCTCAGAGTCGGATCGACGACGATTCTACTGTTGCTTTTTATGCAACATGTTTGTCTTTAATCATGTTTTCGTGGGTTTTTATGACCTGATTTCAAGCAGGTCTCATTATTGTTGTTGTTTTATGACCTGGCGTCTCGTGATTGGATGTCAGGCTTCAGTTCTTGTAAAACAAAAACCTGTTAATTTAATCTTCCCAACCTTTAGTCATTTTCAGTATTATTACTGCTCATGCTCGGTTTGATTTGACTCAGCTGTTGACACAAACATGATGTTCAAACTGTAGATTATTGATTCACAGCGACAGATAAAGTAACTGGACTGATTATGTGTCAAAAGTAACAAGGAAATGTTTTCAGAGTATAAGAGAAAGTTGAGATGTGTGAGCTTTTCAGGCCTTTTTTATAGTTTTTTCCTTTTTTTTGCCTTTTCCAGTCAGTGACGGTGCTGCCCTCTACAGGACAAACGTCAAAGTTTCATCTCAAATAATCGCATTTTTAGTCATTTCGTCTTTACCATCTCCGATTTGGTTGAAATTTATTTCGGCATAGAATTTTTAAAGATAAGTTGTATGGGTCATTCCAGTATTGGAGGACATTTGGGCTTCAAAAGCTGACAATGTTATGAAAATATGAAAAATAGAAGAGAGGACATAGCTTCGTTCTAACCGTTCTTTTGGAAAACTGTTTGATGATGCTGACGACAAAAACAAGACATAAAAGGACAAAAATAAGACAGAAAACAACAAAAATGTCATCAGCAGGATTGTGTTCATGTTGTGGGACACATGTTCCATGCATAATAATTATTATTTAAAAAATTATGTTGATTAAAACAATGTTCCCACAATTACAAGAGACATCTATGGAAAAAAATCCAAAAATGGAGATTTAAATTTAATTTTAGCTGTTGTATTTAAGATTCAATTTGGTCATCGGGGGTGGGACAAGAGAAAAATGTCATTTTAGGGGGAACTCCAGAATTAGTTGGTATTTTAAAATATATTTTCAAACATTCTTTTCTCCTATTTTTTATAGATTTGGTCTCAGGACAAGAAAATTTACACAACTGCATGTTTTGGTATTTTGCACATGGATTATTTGAAATTTGATGTAAAATGTCCTCCAATTCTTGATCCAAGGCTTCTTAAATTATTTTTTTTGTTGCACGTTTCAATTCACCCATGATCAGAGATTATTTCATCAAATTGTCCGATATTGGAGATTCTGAATCATTGACATAAGAAATAGCTGTGAAAGTTTCAGGTTTTTATCTAAAATAGTTCTTGAGATATAATTGTTCTAACAACTTCAAATTTCATTGTGCGAAGAAAAAACACCTACTGAAAGCGGGTCTATGGTAATTTTTTTAAAAATGATCTCAGAAAGTATTAGATATGTGTATCTAAAATTTTTACAAATACCATTTTTAATTTCCATATTTTATGATAATGAAATTTTAAGCAAATCAGAGCTGGTTAAGCAGAAGGAACCTGATGATTTGAGATGATTTAACCCAACTGTAAAATGTAAAAAACACGTAGAAACAAATGACGTAAACAGATTTTCTACACCTATAATATTACATATATCACAGCAGACATATACATCAACATAAATTACTGAGTTAATAAAAACATTTGCTTTCATTTTTGTGCTGTTTTCCAGTTAACCTGATAAAACCTGAATTCTAAACTCCCGCCAGGGAAGCAGATTTAAGGTTAACAGAAAATACTTTATGTATTTGTAAATTATAAGCTGCTACTAACTTTAAGAGCTGCAGTTTTTATTATTCAGATGTTAGTTTGGGTTCATTAGATGCTGTTTTACATGCAGACAGTAGGTGGCGCCAAAAAATACAAAAACGAGACAAAAAACAACAAAAACAAGGCATAAAGTGACAAAAACGGGACGTAAAATGACAAAAACAAGACATAAAACAACAAAAACAAGACAAAGCGACAAAAACAAGACAAAATGACAAAAGCAAGGTATTAAGTGACAAAAACAAGATATTAAATGACAAAAACAATACACAAAACGACAAAAACAAGACACAAAATGACCGAACGAAGACAGAAAACAACAAAAATAGGAAATACTTTATGTATTTGTAAATTATAAGCTGCTAATACCTCTAAAAGCTGCATTTTTTATTTTACAGATGTTATTTTGGGATCATTAGATGCTGTTTTACATGCAGACAGTAGGTGGCGCCAACACAGCACCATGAGGTCAATAAATATAGAATTAAGAGTAGTTTCACTTTAAAATATAACCACATAGACACTGGTTTTAGAACAATTTAAATAAGACTTAAAGCTGCTGCTAAACTTTTCCCCATTTGTTCTATTTATAAATGTACTATAAATATATTATCTACTGTATTACATTATAGATATAATAAACAGTAACTGAGTGGAACTCCGTTAAATCACATATTTAAGTGTTTTTAAATAAATAGGAAACCTGTTTTGTTTTTGCAGTAGCGGCGTTCGGCCTGCAGGGGGCAGCACTGAGTCTCACCTGTACAGAGACGACTTTAATGTTGTGTTTTCTCCGCACCTTTCAGACTCACCTGTTTGACTTCCTGTCCAGGTGAGCGATCAGCTGACGGACGTGAAGCTGCCAACGAGACGCGAACGTTTTATTATTTTGTGTATTTTTCGAATACGTGAGCGAGCAGCTGTGAAACGTCTCTGTGTTTTTGTGTCTGCTGTATTTTTCTAACAGCCTTATAGCATGACGACTTCATAACTGCCAATAAAAGTATTTTAAGACGAACGCTGAGCCTCCGTTAATTAACCTTTAATTAATCTGGATTAATCCGTTACAGTCGAATTAAAGAAGGTCACAGAGTCTCCGGTTGCTTCATGTTGGTTCAACAGCCTCAAACACAAAAACACGTTTTTATTAAACTATTTTCATTGTTATTTTCAGTTTGAATGAAAAAATAAACATTCAAAAGTATTTAAATTTAATAAATGTGTACAAATGTGCATCAATTAATGTTTAAATGAATAAATGCATAAATAAATAAGTGAATGAATGTTTACATGAATAAATATATGAATTAATTTAATAATCGATGATGGATGATTGAGTGAATGTTTGGATTAATGGTTGAATACATGGTTTAGTCGATAATAAATTAATGCATAAATAAATGGTTAAATGTTTAAATAATTAATAAATAGATGGATGAATACATTAATAAATGGTTGAATGAATGAATGAATCCTTACATTCATCCCTGACCTGAATGCATGAATAAACATTTAACTAAAGTAAACACATGAATGGATGGATGGGTGAATAAATGAATTAATGACTAATGAATGAGTCAACTGATAAATGAATGAATAATTAGCTAATTACAGCAGCCTCTCGTTGACTCCTGACATAAATAAATATGTAAACAGATGAATGAATGAATGAAGCCTTTCATTAATCTCTGATGTGACTGAATGGATGAGTGGATAAATAATATTTAAATTAGTAAATAAATTACTAAATGGATGTAAAAATAGCTAATTATGTGAATGGATTAATTACTGCAACCTCCTTTTGATCCCTGATTTAAATAAATATGCAAATACCTGAATGAATGAATGAATGAATGAATGAATGATATGTAGCTGACTAAATGACTGAATGGATGAAAAAATGAGGTAACTGATAAATGAAAGAAGCAATTCATTTATTAACAACTGCAGTCTCCTGTTGACCTCCCACCTAAACAATATGTAAATGAATGAATGGATGAGTGAATAATTGAATGAATGAATAAATGAGTGAGTGAATAAATTAGTTAATAAAAAATGAATGAATACATGAAGTAAAAAATGAATGAGTGAATAAATAAATGAATTAATGAATAACTGAATAGATAAATGAATGAGTGATTGAATGAATGAATGTATAAATGAGTTAATAAATAAATGAATGAGTGAATAAACAAATGAATAAAAAATGGATGAATAAATGAATGAGTGAAAAAATGAATTGATAAATACATGAATGAAAAAATGAATGATTTAATAAATAAATCAACAAATGAATGAATGAATAAGTGAATGAATGAATGAATAAAATGAGTGACTAAATGAATGAGTGAATAAATGAGTTAATAAATAAATACATAAATGATGGATGAGTGAATGACTGAACGAATTAGTGAATAAATTAATGAATAAATTAATGAATGAGTGAGTGAATAAATGAATGATTAAGTGAATGAATGAGTGACTAAATAAATGAATGAGTGAAAAAATGAATTAATAAATGAATGAATGAAAATGAATGATTTAATAAATCAACAAATGAATGAATGAATAAATAAGTGAATGGATGAATGAATAAAATGGGTGACTAAATGAATGAGTGAATAAATTAGTTAATAAATAAATACATAGATGGATGGATGAGTGAATGAATGAACGAATTATTGAATAAATTAATGAATAAATGAACGAATGTGTGAATAAATAAACTAATTAATTAATTAATTAATAAGTGAATGAGTGCATAAATAAATAAACAAATAAGTAAATAATTGAATGAATGAATGAATGAATGAATGAATGAATGAATGAATGAATGCTGTTCCGGACCCTCCTGTCCCCGGTTTTCCGCTACTCTTGTCCCCGGTGCTCCCCTACTCTTTTCCCCGGTTCTCCGCTACTCTTGTCCCCGGTGCTCCGCTGCTCCCGTCCCGGCTCCGCAGCGCCCCCTGCGGCCTGCTCAAACTTTTCTCCCGCTGTTGTTACTTCCTGTTTTGTCCGGAGCGGAGCCTCCTCCGTCCTCTCGGTCCCGTCGGTCCTCCGCCGGTGTCTCCTCGTCTTTGTTCCCGGGAGTCTCCGTCCTCCGTCCCCCCACCTCCTCCTCCGTCTGTCCTCTCCGGCTCACCTCCAGCTAACGTCCGCACACCGGGAGGACCTGGATCCAGTGATCGGGACGCAGAGCAGGGACGCCGGGCTGAGCTCACAGAAGGAGCCGGTGTCTGTGTGGTTCTCCTGATGGATTTTACATAAATGTTTGTTCTCTAAACCCTCAATAATGCGCTCCGTGCGGCTAATGCTAATTACCCAGAGTGCTGATTAGCCGGCTGCGCTAACCGGGTCAGGAGGACTCGTTAAATAAACTAGTTAATGCTGACCTCCGGCTCTGTCCGCTTAAAGTGCCTGTTTTTTAAAGCTACTCTGGACCGCTAAAGGTGCTAATTTACGGTAAGCTAGCAGCCACTGAACCCGGCTACAAGTGCAGTTCAGTCGGTTAAACTTGACTTTTTTACCGTTTAGCTCAGAGAATTAAACTGTCCTCATCATGAAAGTGCCCTTAATGTTTTTTATTTAAGGTTTCTGTTCAGGTAAACTTTATTTTAGTTGTTTTTTGAATGTAGTGTGGCCCGGTTTATAGTCAGGCAGTTTCTAGTTAAAAGAAACTAGGTTTAATATAGGCTAGGTTTGGTTAAACTGGGCTAAAAGTGGACTCTAAATGTAGGAGAGTCCAATAAATCCAAGAGAAGTAGGTTTGAGTTCACTTCTGGCTGACAAGTGACCTTGTTTTTTTTAAATCTAGTTTTCGCTCCGAGTTAAATTAGACGTTTGATGAATGGGGTTCTGAATGTAGTTAAGTCTGGGTTAAAGTTAGCTAGTTTGACTAGGTTTAAATGTAGAGGAAGAGTTTTTAGTTAACAAAGTAAAGTTATTTCTGGGTTTAATGTGGGTTTAAAATCTAAATGGACCGAATTTAACTCAGTTGTGGGTCACAAATGTCTTTGTGTTTATTTCCAGTCAAAAGTTGATTCAGGCTTTTGTTCATTGAGGTTTTGAATATAGTTTGCTTTTGGTTCACATAGAACCGGTGTATTCTGGATTAAATTGGGCTAAAGTTAAGTTTTGTACTAAACTGGGCTGGTGGTATTAACTGGGTTAGTTTTCTGAATGTAGTCAAGTCTGGAATTTGGTTTTAAATGGTCTGAAACTGTTGTTCTATAGTCCCGTGTTAAACTGGGTCTCCACGTAGTCGGTTCTGGGTTTACTGGTATCCAGAAGGTCCCAGTCCAGGTTTAGTAAGTGTCCTTATTTATTTCTGGTTTCGTTAAGGTTGGGTTTTGAATGCAGGGCTGCTCTGGTTTAGAAGTGGCCTTTACTGAAGTCGGACCTGGTCCTGGTCCTGTTCTAGTGAAGACGGTCCTGGTTGGTTCTGAAGATTGAAGCCCTCCTCTGGTCTTTGTTGATGCAGTTAGTCCGGGTCTAAACGGGTTTGGTCCCGGGTTTAGCTGCCACCATGGCGGAGCTCCACCAGACTCCCACCTCGCTGTGCTGCTGCCGTAAATCCCTGCCGGTCTCGGGGGCCCGGTGCGTCGGGGAGTCCGGCCGGCCCTCGGCAGGTCTGGGGCCCGGGTCCCCGCGGTGCCCCCTGGTGGACGTGGCCTCGGCGTCAAACTTCCGGTGCTTCCAGCTGCGTCACTTCCACCTGGACTTGCGGCTGAACTTTGCGGTGAAGGAGATGAGCGGCTGGCTGGTTCTGGACCTGGTTCCAGTCCAGCTGGGGGTCTGCACCCTGGTTCTGGACTCCCACCCCTCCCTGCTGATCCACTCCATAGACTGTAAGGTCCCCGGGGCCGGACTGGACGAACCCGTCTCCCTCACATACCGGGTCGACCCGTTCACGGACTACGGCTCCTCGCTCAACATCAGCCTGCCGACTGCAGTCGTGAAACCCGGCCGGCTGATCCAGATCACCGTCCGATACACCACCACTGACGGCCCGGCGGTAAGAACACCCAGAACCTGAGTACACGTCCTCTTTACTGTCACTGTGACTGATGAACCAAGGTCAGAACCTGTTTAGTACTGGTTTTGGACCTGGGTTTAGCTTTGTTTTGGGTTGCTTTTGTCTTTGATAGGTTTTGAACTGAACTATATTTAAACTGGTTTTGGACTTCATTAAGACTTGTTTTAAACTAGTTTTGGACTTGATTTTAGACTTATTTTTAGACAGATTTTAGACTTGATTTTTGACTGGTTTTAGAATTGATTTGAGGTTGGTTTTAGACTAGTTTTTGATAGGGTATTGGATAGGGCTGCCACAAACGACGAATCAACGAATTGCCTGAGCACAATACGTCATCAAAAGCGGAAGTGAGCGCGCAATGCAACAGAATCACCGTCCGAGTGGAGCGCGGAACACGCATGGACTTCTGCGCTGTATCGTGCATATATAGTATATGCATATATGAGATATGCACAATACAGCGTGGACATCTGCGTTTACGATACAGCGCGGATGTCCGTGCGTGTTCCGCGCTCCACTCGGACGGTGATTCTGTTGCATTGCGTGCTCACTTCCGCTTTTGATGACGTATCGTGCTCAGACGATACGTCCACTAGATGTGATTTTCCCGCACAGCAACATACCACATCTGAAAATGGCCCGGATGGCGGGCGGTCACTAGCGGGCCACAACATGGTCACATGACAGCGCTGAACAACAGCAGGCCGCTACGTGGTCACATGACCGAGCTTTCAACTCGGATAAACACAGCGGCTCGGCCGCAAATTGTCCCTTTTATTTTAAAAACACGTCAGCGAAAAGTATTTCTGAAAGCATTTGAAGCGAGAAATAATCTGCAGCAGCTGAATCTGTCCTCGTTTTCGGTCACCGACGCCTAGTTTAGAAGTTTGAGGACAGTTTCACGATGCGTGGAATCTCCGCACGCCTCACTGAATTTGCATTAAGTAGAAGTCAGTCTACTTTATGCAAATGAGCTGCGGCCCTCTCCAGGTAAACACACCGGATCGCAGCGGGAAACGCACCGCAACCGGACCAGCATGCCACATGCGGTGCATTTCCAGCTGCGATCCGGTGTGTTTACCCGGAGAGGGCTGCAGCTTATTTGCATAAAGTAGGCTGGACTCCGCCGTGCGGAGATTAGGTAGAGGGTTAAAAAAATCGGATAAATCGTGAATCGGGATTTTTTGTGAAAAAATCGGAGATTTTTTTTTAGGCCATATCGCCCAGCCCTAGTTTTAGACTGATTTTAGATCTGATTTTAGGCTTGGTGTTAGACTGGCTTTAAACTTGTTTTATACTTGGTTTTAGACTAGTTTTGTACTTGGACTAACTCCAGATTGAGGTTGGTTTTCGTTCAGAAAAATCCTTCTGATTTTGGCTGGATGTTAGGACTCATGGTCCGACTGCAGATTCAGTCGCCTCCTGGTGGCGACGGTTGGATCTAACGTCCTCTGAAATCCTGATCCTGGTCCTGGTTCTGGTTCTGTCCTCAGATCTGGTGGCTGGACTCGGAGCTGACCTGTGGACAGACTCGTCCTCTGGTCTTCACTCAGGGCCACTCGGTGTGTAATCGATCCTTCTTCCCCTGTTTTGACACTCCGGCTGTGAAGAGCACGTACACTGCGACGGTCCGGGTGAGTTCTGACCTTCAGGTCCAGAGCCCGGTTCACCTCCAGAACCAGCTGCAGTGGTTCAGATCTGAAGGATTCCTGGTTGTTTCTGTTGAACTGTTGCTCACGTTGATTCACTTTCACCGTTTAATCAGAATAATTCAATCAGCTTTATGTATCCTACAAAAACAATTACAGAAAAAATGGTGAGATTAAGTATAAAAAATGAAAATTGTTTTATATCTGACATACTATTTGTTAAATGTCTTAGTTTCTTTTTAAAAAGAAGAGAATGTGATAAAAAAAAGCACTAATATTAAAATGCAATTCAAATTGTATATAAAAAAATGTAAACTTAACAAAAATTTATCATGAAATAACTGAAAAAATATTGTAAAAATAATATTTACCCCCCCAAAATTAAATTAATTACAGAAAAATATTAGTAAAATATATCTGACAGAATTTAGTAAAATTTCAGGAAACATGTAGTAAATAGGTTTCTATCCAACATACATTTATTAAATATCTTTATTTCTTTTTATCTAAAAAAAATAAAAATAACAATAAAACATTTGACTTAAAATATAAGTAAAATGTACTGAAATCAGTATTTAACTGTAATAAAAAAAACATATTAGAAAAGAATATTGAAATATCCAACAGAAATATTTAACAATTAATTGTGTGAAAATAGAAAAATATTGGGAGAAAAAAAAACAGGTAAATATTAGAATAATATTTTTGAAATATTTAGATAAATTTAAGTAAAATATGATTAAGGAATGGAAAAGGAAAGAAACATATGTACATTTTTTCTATCTCCATTAACATAGCTGCTCTTCTTCCTCCTCAGGTCCCAGATGGAGTGACGGTTCTGATGAGTGCTTCTCGGAGTTCTTACTCCAAACAGGACCGAGTCTTCCAGTTCTCCATGGAGTTCCCCGTCCCGTCCTACCTGGTGGCGCTGGTGGCCGGAGAGCTGCAGCACGTCGACGTCGGACCGAGGTCAGTTGCACCATAAATAAATAAAAATAATATGATAAAATATCTGAAAGAATATCAGTAGAATTCTTAAAAACAAAAAAAGTTTTAGTAAAATCTCTTAAAAATATTAGTAAAATATCAAATAAATATGAATATATTCTAGAAAGACATTAGTAACATCTAAAAAGAATATCGAAAAATATTAAGAACACAACAGAAAAATATTAGTAAAATATCTGAAAAAATATCAGTAGAATTCTAAAAAACAATATTGGTAAAATCTCTTAAAAAACATCAATAAAATATCAAAAATAGGAATAAATTCTAGAAAGACATTCATAAAATATCTAAAGAGAATATCAGAAAGTATCAGGAACATTTCAGAAAAAATATTAGTTCAGTATCTGAAAAAATATCAATAAAATGTCTGAAAAAATATCAATAGAATTCTAAAAAAATATTGGTAAACTCTCTTTAAAAATTCAATAAATTATGGATCAGTTCTAGAAAGATATGTGTAAAATATCTAAAGAAAACATCAAAAAATATTACATTACAAACATTACAGAAAAAATATCAGTAAAATATTTGAATACAAGCATTAGTAAAATATCCCCAAAAAAAGTAGGTCACAAAAATTAAAATATTTTAGAAGTGTATTTCCTGGTAGAATTTGTCTGACTGAGGCTATGACATCACTTCCTCCTTTCTGTCCAATCCCTGCTCAGGAGTCGTGTGTGGGCGGAGCCATGTCTGCTGTCATGTGCGGTGAAGAAGCTAGGGGGCAGCGTGGAGCGCTGGCTTGGCGTCGCCGAGGACCTCTTTGGGCCGTACCTGTGGGGCAGGTGAGCCTTCAGACGCCCTCAGAGCTTTATTTAAACTGTCGGTAATGACAGCAGCACTGACCCAGCTGATCCTCAGGTGTGACATCGTCTTCCTCCCCCCCTCCTTCCCCATCGTCGCCATGGAGAACCCCTGCCTCACCTTCATCATCGCCTCCATCTTGGAGAGCAGCGAGTTCCTGCTGATCGACGTCATCCACGAGATCGCCCACGGCTGGTTCGGCAACGCCGTCACCAACGCAACCTGGGAGGAGATGTGGCTGAGTGAGGGGCTCGCTACCTACGCCCAGCGGAGGATAACCACCGAGGCCTACGGTACAAATACTACAATACTACTACCACCATGGTAAAAATACTACAAATACTACAATACTACCACCACCGCCACCAAGGCCTATGGTACAAGTACTACAATACTACCACTACCATGGTAAAAATACTACTAGTACGACTACACTACTACCACCAAGGTAAAAATACTACTAGTACTACATTACTACTACCACCATGGTAAAAATACTACAAATACTACAATGCTACTACCACCGAGACCTACGGTAAAAATACTACTGACTACTACTACAATACAACAGTGCACAAATGTGAAGTATGGTGGCAGCATCATGACACGAAGCACGGTGGTGGCAGCATCATGGCATGAAGCACGGTGGTGGCAGCATCATGACATGAAGCACGGTGGTGGCAGCATCATGGCATGAAGCACGGTGGTGGCAGCATCATGGCATGAAGCACGGTGGTGGCAGCATCATGGCATGAGGCATGGTGGTGGCAGCATCATGGCATGAGGCATGGTGGTGGCAGCATCATGGCATGAAGCACGGTGGTGGCAGCATCATGGCATGAGGCATGGTGGTGGCAGCATCATGGCATGAAGCACGGTGGTGGCAGCATCATGATGTGAAGCACGGTGGTGGCAGCATCATGATGTGAAGCAAGGTGGTGGCAGCATCATGGCATGAAGCACGGTGGTGGCAGCATCATGGCATGAAGCACGGTGGTGGCAGCATCATGACATGAAGCATGGTGGTGGCAGCATCATGATGTGATGAATTGTACTGATGTCTTACCATCAGTATGAGTACTACTGCTATGATACTATCAGTACTATTAGTACCATGGCAGCGTCCATGTACTTTTGTCACACCTGCAGCAGTTAGATTCCTCCCCCTTCTCATCTCCAGGTGAGGCGTTTACCTGCCTGGAAACCGTCGTGCGATTGGACGCCCTCCACAGACAGCTGCGTCTCCTTGGAGACAACAACCCTGTTAGTAAACTGCAGGTCAAGTTTGAGCCAGGTAACACACACACACACACACACACAGAGAGACAGACAGACAGACAGGTGTGTTTTACAGGTGAGGTTACCTGAGTGTTTCCTCCTCCAGGTGTGAACCCCAGCACTCTGATGAACCTGTTCACCTATGAGAAAGGTTTCTGCTTCGTGTCCTACCTGTCTGAGCTGAGTGGAGACGTGAGACGCTTCGACTGCTTCCTCAGGGTCAGAACACACTTTATTTATTTATTATTAGTATTACTATTATTGTTATTATTATTATTATTATTATTATTATTAGTAGTAGTAGTAGTAGTAGTAGTAGTAGTAGTAGTAGTAGTAGTATTAGTATTATTATGTTATTATTATTTATTGACATTTTGCACATCTAATTTCAATTTTATGGAAATATTCAGATGTTTAATAAATATTTTTGAAAATGTTAATTTTTTGTTAATATTTTATTGTTATTCAGACATTTTATGTATGTATAGGTAGATGTAGATACTAGACATTTAATTAAAATAATTATTATTAATTACATTACTTTTTATTTTTACACTTTGTTAATATTTTCTCAGACATTTTATTTCTATTTTCAAACAATTTCCAGACACTTAATTTGTATTTTTTAATATCTACTTAATATAATATCGGACAGTTATTTGAGAATTTTATTTATATATTTTTTTAACAATTTATTTTACATATATTTTTTTAAACATTTAATTAAATTAATTTCAAACTTTTTTTTGATATTTTCTAAATATTTTTTCAGAAATCAAATTAATATTTTGATTTTTTCAGATTTTATTCTTCTGGCATTTTAACCCCAGTAATTAATTTTCTGACAGTTTTCATAAATTATAGGTCGATTTTTGGACATTAATTTCATACAATTTTATTTTTTGGATATTTTATTCATCTTTTTCTGATGTTTTAACAATATTTAGTAGACACTTTTGTGACATTTAATTCTTATAATTTCAGACAGTTATTTTATTTATTTATTCATTCATTTTATTTATTTTTTAGAACTATTTCAGATATTTGCTTGGTAGTTTTTTACATTTAATTAAAATTATTTCAAGAATTTTTCAGATATTTTTTATATATTTTTCAGACTTCGAATGTTCTGATAGTTGTCATATATTGTAGCTAAATTATTGTACATTTATTTCGTTTCATTTTTCACATATTTTATTAATGTTTTCCTGATATTTTATTAATATTTAGTTGACATTTTTAAAACATTTAATTTGTGTTTTTAAGACATGTAATTCTTATAACTTAGGACAGCTATTTTACCATTTTATTTGTATTTTTTCGAACAATCTCAGATATTTGCTTTGTATTTTTTTAACATTTAATTAAAATAATTTCAAGCATTTTTCCGGCAATTTATCAATGTATATTTCAGAATTGTAATTTTTCTAATTTCAGACAGCTAATTTGTCATTTTATTTATATTTTTGAAACAATTAATTTTATATTTTTTAATATTTAATATAATTTCAAGTATTTTTTTTTTAGATATTTTATGAATATCTTTCTGATATTTATTTACATTTTTTTCTGATATTTTAATAATATTTAGTAGACATTTAGTTTGTGTTTTTAAGACATGTAATTCTTAGAATTTCAGACATTTAAAAAATTTTATTTCTTTATTACATGTTCCAGATATTTAATTTTCTATGTAATCAATAGAATTTCAGACGTTATCTCATTTTTCTCAGATTTTATTTGCATTTTTCAAACATTCATTAACATTTTATATGTCCTTTTAAATTTTTATCATTTTTTGCAACATCTTGGATGTTTTTTTTTTTCATATTTTTGGACATTTAAAAACACAAAACTCCGACTAAACCCACGAACTAAATTAGAGCACAGATTTATAATCTGTAGCTGTACACGGGGTTAATATTTCTCAACATTTTTTATTTCCTGTTAGTAACAGGAGTGATGATTTCATAAAAAACAAGATCTGAAGAGTTTGTGATGTAGAACCATGGTTGTATTTCTCACTGAGTTGAACTAAGCCAGTAGAAACGTCCACATTCTGTTCAGGACGTTGACAGCAGCTCAGATCTGCTGATATTTCCATAAATTTGACTGTGACTCAGAAACTCGACATCATGTTTTACATCGACATCACCGTCTGTGTGTTTCTAGGACTACATCTCAGAGTTTAAGTTCAAGAGCGTCGTGGCTCAGGACCTCATTGACTACTTCCTGGGTTATTTCCCGGAGCTGAAGGACGCCGCCGTCGCCCAGAGAGAAGGTCGGGACACGTTTAGACCCACGGAGTCCATCCTCTTTGGCCCCTCCCCCTCTGTGACATCACTTCTTGTGTGTGTGCATCCTCAGGTCTGGAGTTTGAGCGCTGGCTCAGTGGATGTGGACCTCCTCCGTACGAACCAGACCTGTCAGCAGGTGGCGCTCTGATCCGACCCGTCCAGGATCTGTGTGACCTCTGGAGGAGCGCCGACCCCCCCGACCTGCAGACGCTCTCCACCTTCGACCTGTCGGCCTGGAGCACCTTCCAGATCGTCCTGTTCCTGGACCGCATGTTGGACCACTCGCCGCTGCCGCACGGTACTCCGTACGAACACCTGCAGTCATGCACCGCTAGACGTTAGCATGTACCCTGCTATATGTATACGTTAGCATGTAACCCGCTATATGTATGCGTTAGCATGTACTCCGCTATATGTATACGTTAGCATGTACCCCGCTATGTGTATACCTTAGCATGTACCCCACTATATGTATGCGTTAGCATGTACTCTGCTATATGTATACATTAACATGTATCCCGCTATATGTATACGTTAGCATGTACCCCGCTATATGTATATGTTAGCATGTACCCCGCTATATGTATACGTTAACATGTACCCCACTATACCTTAGCATGTACCCCGCTATATGTTAGCATGTACCCTGCTATACGTTAGCATGTACCCGCTATACGTTAGCATGTACCCCGCTATATGTATACCTTAGCATGTACCCCTCTATATGTTAGCATGTACCCCGCTTTAGGTATACCTTAGCATGTACCCCACTATACGTATACCTTAGCATGTTTACCACCTTACATACACCTTAGCATATAGCCCACCAACATACACCTTAGCATGTATACCACCAAACGTACACTCTTATATATTCACTTCCTCACTTCCTGAGTTTCCAGTATATAATTACATTGTATTGATCCTTGATTATCCGTGTCTCAGATGTGATGGTGAGTCTGTCGGGTTCTTACTCGTCGCTGTTCGACGGTCTGAACGCTGAGGTCCAGATCCGCTGGCTGCAGATGGTGGTGAGGAACACCTTCTACCCCGACCTGCCGAGAGTCCGAGCCTTCCTGCACAAACACGTAAGGACCCACAAAAAAACTGCTGCTGAGTCCTGTATCCGTCAATCTTTCTGGTTGTGTTTTTGTATCTTTGTGTTGATTTTGTACCTTTTTTTTTTAAATTTGTTTTGGTTTCTCTGGTTGTTTTATATCTAGTATTCCTTTTGTGTGTTCAAAATGTGGTTTTACGTCTGGTTGCCTTCAACTAGCATCTATTTGTGTCTCTTTGTGTTTGATTCCGTCTCTCAGAGATCAATTTGAGACTCTTTCTGTTCTTTTTGTTTATCTTTGTAGTTGCTTGTCTTTGTTTTGCTGCCGTTTTGTGTGACTTTGCATTTGTTTGTGTTGTCGATTTAAGATGTCTGTTTAGAGTTATTTTGTGTGTCTTTGCTGTTGTTTTGTCTCTGTTTTCATTGGTTTTACATCTGTTTGTGTCTCTTTTAGTCAGTTTTTATCTCATTTTGGTCATTTTTCCCCTTTTTGTGTCTTTGCAGTCATTTTTCATCTAGTATATTCCTTTTGTGTGTCTTAGGGGTGACTCTGTGGTCTTTTTGTGTCTCTTTGTAATTGTTTTGTGTCTCTTGGTATTAGTCTTGACTAATCTTGTGTATCTTTGCATTTTCATCTTTGTTTCCGTTGTTTTTGTATCATTTTGAATCTCTTAGTCAGTTTCTAGTCAATCTTTGCTGCCATTTTGCAGTTGTTTGTGTTCATTTTGCGTCTTTTAGTGGTGGATTTGTGTGTTTCTTCAGTTTTTGCATATCTTGGTAGTTGTTTGTCTCTGTTGTTTTGTAAATTTTGTTTTGAGTAATTTTGTGTCTTTGCTGTTTTGTTGCTGTTTTCATTGGTTTTACATCTGTTTGTGTGTAGTTTGCATCTGTTTTAGTCAGTTTTTATCGTATTTCTGTTATTTTGCATCTTTTTTGTGTCTCTGCAGCCGTTTTTCATCTAGTATTCGTTCTGTTTGTCTTTGAGGTGACACTGTGGTCAATTTGTGTCTCTGGTCTATTTGTGTCTCTTTTTAGTTGTTTTCTGTCTCTTGGTATTAGTTTTGAGTAATCTTGTGTGTCTTTGCTGTTGTTTCGTCCCTGTTTTCATTGGTTTTGCATCTATTTGTGTCTCTTTTAGTCCGTTTTTATCTAATTTTGGTCATTTTGCATCTTTTTTTGTGTCTTTGCAGCCGTTTTTCATCTCATTTTTGAATCTCTTTCAGTCAATTTCTAGTCGATCTTTGCTGCCTTTTTGCAGTTGTGTTTCATTTTGTGTCTCTTTGTGTTCGATTTGTGTTTGTTTCTTGACTTTTTGTGTGTATATGTAGTTGCTTGTCTCTGTTGTTGTTTGTTTTTAGTAATTTTTGTGTCTTTGCGGTTGTTTTTCCGAACGTCGTAGGGCTGCTGCTACAGATAATGGATTGTTCCGGAGTTCTTGAGATGTTCATGAACCATTTCTGTCCTCAGACTTCCAGGATGTACACGGTGCCGCTGTACGAGGACCTGGTTACCGGGGTGATGAAGTGCGTTGCTGTGGAGATCTTCTACCAGACGCAGCGCCGCCTCCACCCGAACCTCCGACGGACGCTGCAGCAGATCCTGTTCCAGACCGGCTCGGCTCCGACCAATCAGAACGGACCTTCTGCCCTGTCCGTCATCCCCCCCGCCTCCCCTCCTCCCTCCTCCACGACCTCACAGCAGTCACCCGCCGCCACGGCAACCGCTGCCGCCGGAACGACTGCCGCCATCGCTCTGCGGGACGTCAACGTCTCGGCGTGATGGTGAGAGGTCCGGACGCCGGTTGCCACGGCGACTGCAGCAGGTTTAAACACTGTGAGGAGGAAAGGTTTCACTCCAGACATTTTAAAGGGTTGAACAGAGGAGGAAGCGGCTGCCTTTCAAACCCTGAGCTGCTCAAACTCTGGCCCGCGGCCCCAAGATGGGTCGTCCGACGGGACCCCGGAGGCCCACAGGTTTTTATTTAACTTGAAATGAGACGTTCGAGTGATTCCCAGCAGAACATTTCAGAACTGATATCTGCGTTTTAATTTACCGATTTCGGACGAAATCAGAAGTTCGATTTGAAGCTAAACTCGTGTCTGAGTCAATGGATCCACTGACTCCAGCTCTATTTATTTCCTGACGCCGCCGTGTCACATGGTACAGTTTGTTTTCCACCACAGGAACATTTCAGGAACACAAGAACCGTCATTTTTGTCGTTTTGAATCTTGTTTTTGGTATTTTGTGGCTAGTTTTTGTCCCTGTGTCTCGTTTTTGTCGTTTTGTGTCTCATCATTTTGTGTCTCGTTTTTGTCATTTTGTGTCTTGTTTTTTTCGTTTAGAGTCTCGTTTTTGTCATTTTGTTTAAAAACTTTCGTCATGTCTTGTTTCGAGTTCTTTTGTTCACACATAAAATGGATAGATGTTGATTACCTTGACAGTTTCAGCGGAAACTTTTGCTGTCGGTAAGACGCTTCTGAAGAAGGTGAAAGTTTCCACCAAAACTGTCAAGGTAATCAATATCTATGTATTCATTTCATGTCTGAACAAAAGAACTCAACACTACCTGTTTTTAAGGAAAACGAAGCGCCAGCTCTTTGTCACTGTCTTAATTTGTAGAATTAATCTTACAAAACAACAAAACAAACCTCCATTGATTTAACAGACTTCGAGTTTCATCCACGAACTTTAAATTTGTTAGTCAAAGCTACGCCATAATAGACACTAAAAGACTAGTTCTGTTCCTGTAAACGTTCCTGCAGTGGAAAACCGTTTCATATTCAACATCCTGGAGGAGCTACTTCCTGTTCCCTGCGCGATAACGCTGGCGATGCGATTGAACTGAACTCCGAGGACTGAAATGTTTCACTAAAATAGCCGACGGATTTTCTGCTTAAAGTTGATCCGAACGGAGAGTTGTCAACCAGGTGGACTCGAACAATACACTCTACCTCCATCTGATCCCGACTCACCTGCCGACCCACCGAACCTCCACTCCATCCACCCGAACCCACAGACCAGCAGACTTCACCCCAGTGGCCTTAATGCTGCCTTCATGAGGCTGGGAACCGAGACGTTCGGTGCCGATCTCACCCAAAACCAGCAGCAATAAACGTCCGGGTTTCTGAGTTGAAGGATTTCTGTTTCCGACCAAACTCAAACCTGGAAGACGACCGACTGAACAGAATCGACTGATTTGCCAAGAAAACGCAATAATACTTTATTACTGAGCTCTGAAACGTCCCACCGTTCCCAGCTGACACTGAACGCCTCTGCAGACAGATTTATATTGAATGTGTGACAAATAAAACACTTGAAACCTCAGTTTTCTTGTTTTTTTTTTTAAACCTACATCAACAGATTAAACAGATAAATAAAATAAAACTTCATTTTTATTTATTTTATCTTTTAATGCTGCCTTTATGGTGGTGATGAATCAAAACCCCTAAAAGTTCTGATTTATTTTGGCAACTAAATGCCTGTTTTTCGTCCGAGCGCAAACCGGAAGTGTAAAGTCAAACGTTCGCTCGATCTGTACCGGAAGTTGTGCGGCTCTGTCTTCACAACAAAATCAGGAGACGTTCGTTGCTGGAGATGATTCAGCTGTTTTTGTCTTTTTCATCCTGTGAGCGGCTTTAAATTGTTAATAAACAATGATTTTAGTTCCCTTAAACATAATTAAATTTATCTTAAGTCTTGAATTATATTTACAAAAGTGTCATAAATGTTTTCTAAACTGGCAGAGGAATAAAGACGTGAACTTATCGGTTTAGTTGGCAGGGATGACCAATAAAATCTGGAAAACTAGCTTTATAATCAACACAACCAAAACAAATTCACTATAGTGACTTTCTTTCAAGCAGATAAAGAAAATTAATCGTTTTTTGAGGACTTACATGGACTCTTCTAGTATCAGTCCATGAAAAATAACAAATTAGATTTTTTAAATATAAATTGAATTATTTAAAACCAACAATCAATTATATAAAACAATTTGAATTAATTCAAAAGGAAAGAAATCTAGTCAAAAGTCAAGATAACTGTTGTGGGCTCCTAATCACATGTTATGTTGGATCTTTGAAGATAGTGCTATTATTATTATTATTATTATTATTATTATTATTATTATTACTATTTATACTTATATTTACTTAAATATTTTTTTCTTTTCTTTTTCATCTTGTCCGTCAGTATGTGGGTTGGAGGGTTGGTTGGTTTCGGATTGTTTATACAAGAAAAAATTACTCCAGACATTGTATTTACTTGTTCCTGTACCATTCACCTCTTTCTTGAATAAAATTATGTCTAAAAAACAACAAAACAAGAAGCTAAAGATTGAATTTATCAACGCTACTGTTCAAAAGTTTGGAGTCACTTAGAAATGTCCTTTTATTTTTGAAAGAAAAGCGTTTTTTTCAACGAAGATAACATTAAAATGATTCAGAAATACAATCTAGACAATGTTAATGTGGTAAATGACTATTCTAGGTGGAAACGGCTGATTTTTAATGGAATATCTCCATAGGGGTACAGAGGAACATTTCCAGCAACCATCACTCCTGTGTTCTAATGCTACATTGTGTTAGCTAATGGTGTTGAAAGGCTCATTGATGATTAGAAAACCCTGCAGTTATGTTAGCACATGGAGAAAAGTGGGAGTTTACATGGAAAACGTTGAATTGTCTGGGTGACCTCAAACTTTTGGACGGTTGTGTATGTAATTCAGAAATTGCAATATTTCTATCTTATATTAAAATATATGCAGAAAATTGTTGATAATTTCATTTAAAATCATTCAGTTGTGATTCTAAAGTGCTCATTCCTCTTTAGAGTTAAAAATTGTTCATTTAACCCTTGTGTCATCCTGCGGGTCAAAACTGACCTGTTTTAAAGTTTGAAAATGTGGAAAAAATATATATTTTCACAGTGAAACTTCTGATGTCTACATTTTCAATATTTTTGGGAAATTTTTAAACATTTTTTGGTGAAAAAAAGAAATGTTAAAAATGTTTCTTAAGAACATTTGCAAAACAAATCAACTAAGATCCAGTGAATTTTGCTGGATTTTGGTTGATTTTTATATGAATGTTCTTGAAGAAAATATTAGAAGTTTTACTGATATATTTTTACTCATGATTTTTACTCATCTTTTGAAAATATTTACAAGAATTTTCTTTCCAAATTTGGGAGATTATTTTTTAAATAATAAAACTTTCAAGGGAAACTTTTTTAGAATTTTCTTCCTGAAGGTTTTGCAAATTTTCATAAATTTGGGGAACTTTTTTGGTGAATTTTTGAATTCTTTTTCAGACAAGGAAACAACTTTCTTGGCGACAACAGGAGGGTTAAATGCGTTTTTCTTCATCTGCAGAGTCATCAGCTCTTATTTTGAAGGGTCCAGGAAGCAGTAGGCAGCGTCAGAGCGTGGAATTGACAGCTGGAGCAGACAGAGCATCACAGCAGCTGGAGACACATCTGGACCAGAACTGAGCGCGGAGCAGCCGGACGGACCGGGACGGACCGACCGAGACCGAGTCCGGGCGGACGGACCGGAGGACCGGCGGACCAACCGGAGGACCAACCGGCAGGTGTCTCTCCGCCTCCCAGCATCCTCTCCTCCAGGCCGGCGGCGGCTCCTGGGCCGGGCCGCCGGGGCTCCATGGGGGACAGCATGGCGGAGGAGACCCGGGTCATCTACCACCTGGACGACCAGGAGACCCCCTACCTGGTCCGGATCAACGTGCCCGCGCAGCGCGTCACCCTGGCCGACTTCAAGCAGGTCGTGAACAAACCGAACGTGAAATTCTTCTTCAAGTCGGTGGACGACGACTTCGGGTGAGAAATGAAATAAATAATAAATCAAACACGTGTCACGGCTGCAGTCTGACAATAAATATTAATAATAAATTATATTAAACAGCCTCATCAATTATCAACCAATCAGAAAGCTTTGAACTCAGAGCAGATTTAATTTAAATAAAGATTAGAGTCTGTCATTTAATGATCGGCAGGAAATTAAAACTGAATTAAAACATCAGTAAAATCAGATTTAAAACCTTCACCTTGTTCCACTTTAATGTTGAAAGTGTTTCCGGTTGTGTTGCTGTTGTGTTGCTGTTGTGTAGCGGTTGTGTTGCTGTTGTGTTGCTGTGATATCATGTCTATCC
The DNA here is from genome assembly GCA_027123335.1 of Amphiprion clarkii. Lineage (NCBI taxonomy): Eukaryota > Metazoa > Chordata > Actinopteri > Pomacentridae > Amphiprion > Amphiprion clarkii. Next base: position 34,399,949 of record CM049575.1, read on the forward strand.
GTCCTATCATGTCGTGTTTCGTCGTATTGTATCAGATACATTCCAGATGTCATCACCATGACAACTCAGTTCTTCACTGTCAGGACTGAGAGTTCACTGTGGTGAAATATATAGAAATATATATAAGTATCATGGCTGATATCATGTTGTGTTGTATCGTGTTGTATCGTGTTGTGTTGTATCATGTTGTTGTGTTGTATCGTGTTGTATCGTGTTGTATCATGTCGTGTTGTGTTGTATCGTGTTGTACGGTGTTGTGTTGTGCTGTATCGTGTCGTGTTGTATTGGGTTGTATCGTGTTGTGTTATATCGCGTTGTGTTGTGTTGTATTGTATCATATTACGTTGTGTTGTGTTGCGTTGTGTTGTATTATGTCATGTCGTGTTGTGTCACGTTGTATTGTATAGCATTGTGTTGTATCGTGTTGTTTTGTGTTGCATTGTATTATATTGTGTGCTACCACATCGTATTGTGTAGTATTGTGTCGTGTCATATTGTGCTGTATTGTGTTGTGTTTTCATTATCGTATCACGCTGTGTCATTGTGTTGCATCGTGTTGTATCTCATTGCTTCGTATCATTTTGTGCTGTTGCATTGTTTCACGTGTTGTGTATCAGATCGTGTTGTGTTACATCATATGACATATCGTACTGTCTCATTGTGTGTTGTGTTGTGTAGTATTATATTGTGTAATGTCGAGATGTATCCTGTTGTATTGTATAGTACTGAGTCGTGAGTTGTGTTGTATGACGCCGTGCTGTGTCATGGTTTCTCACTGTGTCACGTCTTGTCGTATTGTTCAGTTTGTGTTGAGTTGTGTGTTTTATGTGTATAGATTCAGACTGAAAACATCAAACTAAAACTCTATGAAGAGAACACAGGTTTGATTAGATGTAAATCCATTAACATGTGCAGTAAATTCAAACACATTAACATTCTCCACATGTTCACGTGTGCAGGAGCAGGAGGCGTGTTCAGGTTGTTCATGTATGTGGACGTATTAAACATGCAGCATGTGTTCGTATAGATCTGGGTCACTTTGCGTCTCTATTTTTATCCTCTACCTTCCGGTTTGTTGATCCGTCTGTCGTACCTTCAGCATATTTTTACAGCCAGAGACGAGATGGAAGTTTAATAATCTGAGCTTTTATTTAATCCCCGCCGACCGCCAGCTTATATAACAGACTGTATCTGTTCAAACCAAAAGCTCTTTAATATTCTCTCTGATGAAATCCTGCTGCAGAGGAGCTGAGCCGCTCCAGCTGAGGCTTTGTTCGCCGTCGGCCCTCCAATAATCCTCAGTATTGATCCGGTCGGTCGGCCTGATTAGGATCAGCAGAGTAGAGCAGCTGGACGACCACAGGAGGAAATTAAAGGATTCCACACAATGTTTGTGTTGTTTTGTTCACTTAACATCAGTGTGTAAATAAAGTTTACCCACTCAAATGCTATTAAATAATAATAGTAATAAAATAAAAATACCGCAAATATGTTAAAACAATGTTAATATAATTACCTAAATAAGCAACTAATGCGATTTATGTTACTTTAGTACAATTAGTATAAAGTATTAGCCTCAAATTATAAAGTACCATCAGTTAAAGTAGCGACGATAAGGAAAGATCGGCCCACATTTATTTACAGTACAGGCAGTCCTCAACTCGTTCTTACGGCCCGACTTAAGTCGATTTTCGCCGTAAGTCGGAACTCCATAAGAAGAGTCTGACTTACACTTGAGAGCCATAATAAAGGGCAAAAAGTTGGTGAATATAACACAATCCAAGGTGGCGTACAACCAGAGAATGTAAACAAAGCTGTCTTATAGCACCATGTGACGACGTATTCGTCTGCTGGCCAACTAGTTCCACGTAACCAGTTCAAATGAAACGCCATATGTCATAAACCAAGGATCCGCCTGTATCCAGTTCCGACGTAACAACAAAACGCCGTAGGTCGAGGACGTTGTAAACCGAAGACCACCTGTATACCTCAGAAGTGAGGACATCCAGTGCAAAGATAGATAGACAGATAGACAGATAGATAGATAGATAGATAGATAGATAGATAGATAGATAGATAGATAGATAGATAGATAGATAGATAGATAGATAGATAGATAGATAGATAGATAGATAGATAGATAGATAGACTGATACTTCATTAATTCCGAGGGAAATTCAAATGCTCACGACAATACCGTTTCAATTTAAAAGACTCTAAATGTAAAAGTAATCTGATTACAGTAATCTGATTACTTATAAATTGAACAGTAGGGTATTACCTCTGATGTCACATTATAAACTGACAGTTTACATTCACGATATTATAAATACGGTATCGATACCATCACATTTCCCCCTATGTTCTTCCTATCAGGACGATGCATCTACTGTGGTGGTCCTGGTCAGGTTCACACCAAACATGATTTCATCTAACCAAAGAATGTTCTCCCAACATTCATCAGGCTTCTTTTGGTGTTCTTTAGAAAAGTTTAATCTGGAAATTTTGTGCCAAAGAACAAAGAATGTTTTTATTTTTCCATGTCCATAGAGGTTGATGTTCTGAGCTTCACAGAAACTCTGATTTTCATTGATAACCCCTGAACCAAGTCTGAAGCACCTGCCGTCTGTTTTCACAGCTAGATGGTGAAAGTAGTTCACTGTCTGTGGAGTCATTTTAGCAGGACGACCACTGCAGCCATGATTAGTGGAACTACGACTCCTTCTATACCTCCTGATGACTGCTAACACCCTAATTTTTAGTTGATCTTCCTGGATTCTTTTCCATCATTGGGAAGTCTCACAGTCAGATTTTTCTGTCAGTTCTTTTCCATGTGGAGCCATGATGTAGACATAGATAGACACACATGATAGTAGTTATAATTATTTGACACTTAAGGGTGTACTGTTGTATGGAGTATTCTTAATACTTTCACTCGCTGTAGTTCCTGAGTGCCCCTCAGATGTGGATTTGCGATGATAATGATGATAATCATGATGATGAGATGATGAGGATGACGAAGATGAATGATGATGATGTTGTTGATGATGATGATGATGAAGATGATGAGGAAGATGATGATGATGATATTGTTGATGATGATGATGATGAAGAAGATGATGGAGATGATGATGATGATGATGATGATGATGTTGATGATGATGATGAAGATGATGATGGTGATGATGATGAGGATGATGTTGACGATGATGAAGATGTTGATGATGATGATGATGATGAAGAAGATGATGATGATGATGATGATGATGATGATGATGATGATGTTGATGATGATGACGATGATGATGATGATGATGATGATGATGAAGATGTTGATGATGAAGATGATGATGATGATGAAGATGATGATAATGATGTTGATGATGATGATGATGATGAAGATGATGATAATGATGTTGATGATGATGATGATGATGAAGATGATGATGATGTGTGTTACAGGGTGGTTAAAGAGGAGATCAGTGATGATGATGCCAGGCTGCCTATTGTGAACGGACGAGTCGTCTGTTGGGTAAGAAACACCTATCTGTACGTCTACCTTAACCTGCCCTTAAACTAACCTTAACCTACAGTGGTGGAAAAAAGTGTTCGGACACCCCATGCATTTGCGAAATATTGCTTTAAGAATCACTCTTAGGTCTTCAAGTGTTATTTCTTTTAGTACAGTCACAGCCAAAATACTAAACAAATCCTAAAAAATTGATGGAATGTTGAGTATTGGGTCTTTTTGGTTCCAGCGATCCACTAATGAAGGTCATGCTTTTTATTGAAAGACAATTTTTGTTGCCGTGCTTGATGTCTGTATAAAGCCAGCACATTAGAAAGTTCTTCAGAGACAAAAATTGTGTACCTGGTTGTACAAACAAGGAACCTAATGCAGGAAACACAACTGAAGATGCAGATTGTGAGCCAGGAATGGTCCAGCTGCCTCCAGATAGCCTGAAAGTGCAGATGCAGTCCTTCAGCAGTTGGATACACTCTGCAGATATACAGATGAACCAGCAGCTTGGAAGACAAACCAAGATCTGGGTGTCCAAGCGTTTCTTCAACAAGAAATGACCTCATCCTGATCCGCATGTGCAGGAAAACCCACCAAAAGACATCACAGGAGCTTCAGCAGCAGTGGTCAAACCAAACTGATCTTCAATGTTCCACCTGCACTGCACGTGGTTGACTTTTAGATCATGGCTTCAGGTCCTACAAGGCTGTCAAGAAGCCCCTGACCAATGAGAGACAGAGGTTAGCCCGGTGTTGTTGGGCCCAAGCACACAAGAACTGGACAGCCAGGAACTGGAAGAAGATTCTGTGGTCAGATGAGTCCAGTTTCCAGCTTTATCTTCCTCCTCCTAATGTGAGGGTACACAGAAGGTCAGGAGAAGCATCATCACCAGCATGTATCTACTGTCAAGCATGGTGGAGGCAGTATCATGGTTTGGGGATGCATGAGTGCTGCTGGTGTTGGTTATCCTATTGAACTCTGCCTAACCCCTACCTGAATTGAACATAACCTTAACCTAACCTAAATCTAACCTATATCTAACCTTAACCTGACTTTAATCTAACCTTAACATAACCTAAATCTAACCTTAACCTAATCTTAACCTAACCTTAACCTAACCTTAATCTAACCATAATCTAATCATAACATAACCTAAATCTAACCTTAACCTAACCTTAATCTAACCTTAACATAACCTTAATCTAACCTTAACCTAATCTTAACCTAATCCTAACCTAACCTTAACATAACCTTAACTTTAACATAACCTTAACCTAACCTCAGTCTAACATCAATTTAACCTCAACCTAACCTTAGTGTACCCTTAACCTAACCTTAATCTAAACTTAACATAACCTTAACCTAACCATAATCTTACCTTAACTTAACCTTAACCTTAACTTGACCTTAGTCTAACCTTAATCTAACCTTAACCTAACGTGTCCGTACGTTAGTAGAGCAGGTAGCCCAGTGTCTAACCAGGTTTCCTCAGGTGTTCATCGTGTCACTTCATGTCTGCAGCTCGTGTCGTCAGACTGTCAGCCAGATTTCAGGGGCTCAGATATCCAGTCTATAGCTACGCCCACCTGTTTGGCCCCGCCCCCCATAGAGAGGACAGGTGGGATCGGAGACTCCAGACCTCCATCCTTCCAGTGAGTACACCTGAATACACACTGTATACTTACAGTACTACGCAGTACATGTACAGTACGTGTTGTGTTTGTGTTTTTGTGTGTCAGTGCTGCTGCCGTCAGCCATGATGACCTGCAGGGGTCAGAGGTCAAACCTGCCGTTTCGCCTGGAGAGAGACAGAGGAGAGACGGGGGCGAGAGAGGTAAGACAACACAGACAGAAACAGAGAGAGAGACAACAATAAAACACACAACAGCACCTTACATCTGTGTTTCTGGTTGGCTGCTGTTTCTGCAGGTGGACGTCTGAATGGACACGCCCACCAACCAACTGATAAGAAAGGGGCGGGGCCAAAAAGTGGAGGTGACAGCTCATCGACCCAACAGAGCAGCGAGTTGGAGACGACGAGTTTCTGTTCATCTGAGGAAGACTCAGGAGGAAGGTCAGAAAAACACACAAATACTACACCCAGACACACACACATAGAAATACTACACAACCAGACCCACACACACATACACACAAATGGCCAAGCTAACCATCTGTGCTAAGCTAAGCTAACTGTTCGCCCGTCTCCAGTCTTTGTGCTAAGCAAGGCTAACTGTTTTCCCTGTTTTCAGTCTTTTAGGTTTAGTAGGTAGTAGTCTTTTAGTAGGTTAACGGTGGCCCCCTGCTTCCAGTTTCTCTGCTAAGCTAAGCTAACCATTTTTTTCTACTGTCCATGTTTGTGCTAAGCTAGGCTAACACAGTTTCCCTCTGTTTTTAGTCTTTCTATCATGCTAGGCTAACAGTTTCCCCCTTGCTTCTAGTCTGTGCTAAGCTAAGCTAATCATTCTCCCTTATCTCCAGTCTGTGTCCTAAGGTAGGCTAACAGTTTCCCCCTGTATTCAGTCTTTGTGCCATGGTAGATTAACAATGGCCTATTGCTTCCAATTTTTGTGCTAAGCTAAGTTAACAATTTCCTTCTGCTGTACATCCTTGTGCTACACTAAGCTAACATTTCCCCTCTGTCTTCAGTCTTTATGATAAGCAAGACTAACAGTTCACAAGTATTTTCAGTCCTCGTCCTAAGCTAGGCTAGCAGTTTCCCTCTGCTTCCCATCTTTGTGCTAAGCTAGGCTAACAGTTTCCCTCTACTTTCAGTCCTTGTGCTAAGGTATTTCGACGGTTTCCTTCTGCTTCCTATCTTGGTGCTAGGCTAGGCAAAGTGTTTCTCTATGCTTCTTATCTTTGTGCTAAACTCGGCTAGCAGTTTTCCTCTGCCACCAGTTTATATGCTAAGCTAGGCTAAGAGTTTTTCTTTGTTTTCAGTTTTTGTGTTCAGGTAGCCGAACAGTTTCCCTCTGCTTCCAGCCATTATGCTAAGCTAAGCTAAAAGTTTCTCTCTGCTTTCTGTCTTTTTGGTAAGCGAGGCTAACAGTTTCAGTTTCTTTTAAGTGTTTGTGCTAAGCTAGGCTGACAGGTTTTACCTGTTCTCAGTCTTTGTGCTAAGCTAGGCTAATCATAGGGATACGCTGAAGGATGAAATGTTGAACTGTCCCTTTAAGAGCTCTGAACGTAAACACACTGTCATGTGACTCCATGACATCATCATCAGCTCTCCCTGTGATTGGTCAGGTCATTGTTGCTCACCTGCCCTCAGGGTGTCTTCTTCTGCTCTAGTAAACCCGTTCATTCTCCGTCCTCCTCCTGCTGCTCTGATTGGCTGCTGCTGGTCATGTGACCGGCGGTGCAGTTTGTATTGTCCCACAGATAAAAGCGTCCCTGTTGATCGGAGAGCAGAAATAATGTTCCAGAGACTCAGAGGCTGGTTCTGATTCATCTTTACATCAAAAATTACATTTTTATTTTTCACTCAATCCTCTTTTGTTACACTTTACAACCATTTTTAACTTCCTGTTACATTTTTGGATTTTTACAGTTTTGTATCTGATTTTACAAATTTATATTTATATTTCTATTTTAAATATTTTCACAGGTATGTAGATACGACATGTTCTAATATTCACTTTGATTTTTAAACACTTTCACTTTGTCCTAATCTGCATATTTAAAAGTTGCATGATTTATTTTAATTGTTAATTTTTGTTATTGTTTTTGTTTTAATAATAATAATAATAATAATAATAATAATAATAATAATAATAATAATAATAGTGTTAAAGCCGACTAATTTCTAATATATTATATTTATTGTTTTATTTTGTAATTGCAAGATTTCTTTTTTTATTTTATTGTCTTTTGGGGGACATTTTATTTTCAAAATTTTCCATTTTTAAATTTTTTTTTAAAATTTTTGCTGTAATGTTTTTAAGCTATCCCATTTCAATTTAAAAAAAAAAATTCTATCTCTTACACGCCATAATGATATCATTGATTAAATTATTATTTTTATCACAATTTTTAATTTAGATTTCTGTTTTTTATTTTGCTCATAATTTTGTGAATAATATTTATAAAAAATACACATTTTCAAATGTATTTTTCATATTTTTTTATTGCTGTAAAATTTTGCTCTTTGAGGGTATATTAGATTTATTTTTTAAACTTTTATTTATTTAATAATTTTATTAAGATGTATTGTTTTAGTAATTATTGAGTTATTTATTGTAATATAATATTATTGTTTTTTTAAACTCTCGTCATTTTTTTTTTTTATTAGGCTCACTTGCTTTTTGTTTTTTTTGTTTAAAATCTCTCTGATTGGGCCGTCACCTTGTTGCTTAGTAACCACAAACTCAATCAGGTGTGTCTCCTCTCTGTGATGTCACACCAGGTTCAGCCAATCAACAGAGCAGAGCAGTTCCTCACCACGACTCATCAGGCGACAACGCCGCCGCCACCGGAAACCAAAAACGCCGCGAATGGAGAGGGTAAACACACACACACACACACACATGCACACACGCACACACACACACACACACACACACACACACACACACACACACACACACACACACACACACACACACACACACACGTCCAGAGTTTTGTTGTTTTATAAATAAAATCTATCACTGATTTCACCTTATCAAATCAAACTGTTCAGTTTAGTCTCTGATCTGATCTGATCTGTCCTTCATCTTCCCACAACCTGTCTCTCTCTCTCTGTCCTTCTGTAACTCTCTATAACTGTCTCTCTGTGTCTCTGTCTCTCTGTCTGTCCTATACCTGTCTATAACTGTCCCTCTGTCTGTCTGTCAGTCTGTGTCTTTCAGCAGTGTCACTGACTCCACCATGTCGCTCAACATCATCACTGTAACCCTCAACATGGGTGAGTACAGACCAGGTTCAAGACCTTTATAGACCGGGTCCACCAGAGTCTAGACCAGGTTCAATACGTTTATAGACCGGATCCACCAGAGTCGAGACCAGGTTCAAGACCTTTATAGACCGGGTCCACCAGAGTCTAGACCAGGTTCAATACGTTTATAGACCGGGTCCACCAGAGTCGAGACCAGGTCCACCAGAGTCTAAACCAAGTCCACCAGACCATACTGCGTCATCCACATACTAGTCCAGGTCCACCACATTCTTGTTCATGTCCATCACACTCTAGACCACATCCTCCACATTCAGGACAAGGTCCAATGCATTCTAGACCAGGTTCACCACGTTCAAGACCAGGTCCACCAGAGTCTTGTCCAGGTTCACTACACTCTAGGGCAGGTCCACCACATTCTAGATCAGGTCCATCATATTTTAGTCTATGTCCACCTCATTTTAGACCATGTCCACCACTCTTAAGACCAGGCTCACTGGACTAAAACATGTCTTCCACATACTAGACCAAATCCACCAGATTTCAGACTTGGTTGTCTGCATTCCAGACAACGTTCACTGCACTCCAGACCAAGTGCACCACATTCTGGACCGGGTCCTTTACACACTAGACCAGATCACCACATTCTAGACCAGGTCTGCCATGTTGTAGACCAGGTCTACCATGTTGTAGACCAGGTCTACCACACTCTAGACTAGGTCCACCACTTCAAAAATCAAGTTCACTACATGGTAGACCAGGTCCAATGGATTTTAGTTCCAATCTACCACATGATAGAGCAAATTAATCTATTCTAATCTACGGCCACCACACTCAGAACAAGGCCCAATGAATTCCAGACCAGGTTCACCCCATTTCAGAGCAGGTCCACCACATTCTAAACTAGATCCACCACATTTAGGACCAGGTCTCCATCCACTAGACCTGGCCTACCACATTCTAGATCCAGTCCATCACACTCTAGACCAGGTCTACAATATTCTAGCCCAGATCCACCACATTCTAGACCAGGTCTTTGACACTCTGGACTATCAGGTCTACGTATCTTCAGACATTTTAGTTTTGGAAAATGGAAGTCAAGAAAAGTTTTCTGGAGGTCTGTTGGGTGTCAGGTCCAACATTTCGTGACCTGGTTACATGAGGACTCAGCTGTAGGGCGGTTTTATTTCACTGCAATCAGTAGAATAATCTTTGTTTTACTAGATGTGTTACCCAGATGTGTTACCTAGATGTGTTAACCAGATGTGTTAACCAGATGTGCAGCAAAATGGAGGCAGGAAGAGCAATTTGTGTTGTTTATTTATCAACAAGCAGAAGAGAGTCACAGTAACGTTATATCTGAAACCACCATAAGTTTACAGTTCACAGTTTATTTACTCTTTGTACTGAGTTCTGTCCATCAATCCATCTGTCCGTCTGTCCATCTGTCTGTCCATCTGTCTGTCTGTCTGTCTGTCTGTCTGTCTGTCCATCTATCCATCTGTCTGTCTGTCCATCTGTCTGTCAGAGAGGTATAACTTCTTGGGCATCAGTATCGTGGGTCAGAGTAACGACCGAGGCGATGGAGGGATTTATATCGGCTCCATCATGAAGGGAGGAGCTGTGGCGGCGGACGGACGCATCGAGCCGGGAGACATGCTGCTGCAGGTACTGTATACTACTGATGTACTACATATGTACTACAGATACTGCTGCATATAGTATTTGGTATTTGTAATAATACTTCTTTCTTATGTCCTTCAGGTGAACGACATCAACTTTGAGAACATGAGTAACGACGATGCTGTTCGAGTCCTGAGAGAGATCGTCCACCAGCCAGGGTCACACTGATTTACTACTACTAATACTACTGCTACTACTACTACTAACACCAATACTACTACTACTACTGCAATTACTACTGTAGCTACTACCACCACTACAAGCACCATTATTACTACAGCTACCATCATACCTATGCATATTAGCATAACTACTACCACTAGTACTACTCCTAACACCATAACTACTACTTCTACTAGCATCATAACTACTATGACTAACACCATAAGATAAGTACCACTAAGTCTACTAACACCATAACTGCTACCACTACTAATACATATTACTACTAATAATAATACTATAAGTACTACTACTAACACTACTGCTCACATCATTACTACTACCACTACAACCACTACTAACACGATAATTGCTACTGCTATTACAAATAACATAAGTAGCACTTCTACTACTACTGCTACATCATCATCAACTAGTACTTCTACTAGTAACACAATTACTACTACTAGCACCATAGGTACCACTGCTACTAGTACTGCTGCTTCTACTACTACTACTAACACCATTATTTTAACTACTACCACTACTACTAACGCCATAAGTACCACTAGTACTAATACTGCGGCTACTACTACTAACACCATTACTACTACTACTACTACTATTTACACTATCAGTACAACTAGTATTTCTACCACTACCACTCCTACTAATACCATGACTACTACTTGAACTACTAACACCACAAGTACCACTACCACTACAAGTGCTCCTACTACTACTACCACTGCTACTAGCACTATTACAACTAGTACTGACATCCTAACTACTATTATTATTGACACCATAACTACTACTACTACCGCCATAACAGCTACTGCTAACGCAAACTATTACTACTACTAATGTATATCATAACTACCTACACCAATTATCAAACTACTACTACTGCTGCTACAACTGCTAACCCTATGACTGCTACTGCTACTGCTACTACTAAGTGACTGCTTCTGCTACTGTTACTCTTATTAAAGTACTACTAGTACTACTAACACCAAAACTACTGCTACCCCTTAAAAAGAAGTACAAAGATCTTAAAAATACTGAATGAGGAATTGTCTGAATTTGAGCTGATCTTTGTCATCACCTGGTGGTCAGTCGAGGTACTGTATCCTCAGAGAGCTACCAGATTAACAGTGTTCTACATTTCAAAGTGTTTCTGATATTTAATCCCTTTACATTAATGAGGTGGCCAGAATATTAGGAACACTTTCTGGTACTGATGAGTCTCGACTTCACACCGTAAGATGAGATGTTTGACTGAATGTTTCTGTTTTCTGCTGCAGTCCGGTGACGTTGACGGTGGCGAAGTGTTGGGATCCGAACCCGCGAGGCTGTTTCACCCTGCCCAGAAGTGAGTCGGCAACATTTACAGGTCACATGATTTATCTGATGCTTAGTAAAGTAATCTGATCTGGAATCCCTCCACAGGTGAGCCGGTGCGTCCCATCGACCCAGCTGCCTGGGTGTCCCACACCGCCGCCATGACGGGGAGTCTCCTCCCACATTACGGTACGACTCCCATCAGCCACTGCAGCATATATCCACCTGTCATGTGACCATTAAATTATAATCTTTTGCTTTTCCAGGCGTGCACGAAGAAAACCATCTCACCATCCACAGCGACATGACGGTGATTGTCAAGGCGATGGCCAATCCGGAGTCGGGCCTGGAGGTCCGGGACAGGATGTGGCTGAAGATCACCATCCCCAACGCCTTCATTGGTAGGACGGTCCAACAGACCCGAGGTTCTCAATGAGTCCATGAAGGAACCTAACTAACAGTCTGACTGCTGGTTCCTCCATCCTCCAGGTTCAGACGTGGTCGACTGGCTGCACCGAAACGTCGAAGGTTTCACCGACCGTCGTGAAGCTCGCAAGTACGCCGGCAACCTGCTGAAGGCCGGATTCATCCGACACACCGTCAACAAGGTCACCTTCTCCGAGCAGTGCTACTACGTGTTTGGAGACCTCTGTGGAGGTGAGGAAGTAAATAATCCGTAGTTAACCTGCTGGTTACCTGAACCACACCTCAGCCAAACTGGTGTCTGGAGCTACAGTACCGCTAGTGGCCACAAGATGGTGACAAAGGACTGAATGTCAGACTGTAAATTACATCAACCTTCTTATCTCTGAGCAGTTTTTGGGCGTTTTTCGGTCCGGTCACTAATACTGCATTTACCCTCCAACACTACATTTACCATCTAATGCTACATTTACCCTCTAATACTACATTTACCCTCTAACACAATATCAAGTTTAGTGCCATTTTGGAGATTATTAAAAAAAATTAACGTAAGCTTCAAACTGCTCAGCAGATTTTGGAGTTCAGACAGTTAATATCTCTTTTTTTAAGGTATTTTTTGCATGAAATTGAGATAGTAAAAAACACAGAAACACTACATTTTCCAGATATTGTACTGCTAAAGCTTTAAGGGTTTCTCTGACTTTAAAGTCACTATTATCCTCCCTGTCCTCAGATATGGGTGGTCTGACTCTGCTGGACCAAGAGGGAGGCTCCAGTCGAGCAGGAGGATCCGACGGCGACCCCCCGGCTCCGGCCTTCCCCTACCAGTACCCGATCCCTCACCCCTACAGCTCGCCTCACCCTCTGCACCAGCTCCCAGCCTGGGGGGGAGGAGGAGGAAGTCAACACAGTGAAGGTAACCGTATGACATCATGGTTCAGTCCTTATAAATCAACCATTCACAGTCCATCTAAAGCACTTGAGTTCTGGTTGGAGGTCATTTAGCATCACAGAAGTCTTTGTCATGGTGCCTCTTTATTAGCTAAACTCACACAATGCTCTCTGCCTGGCATCATGAACTGTAGTCTGAGTGACGCCTCCTCTGGACTCTACAGTATTAAACAGTAAGAGGCTCCACCTGGTGGAACATCCAGGAAGTACACCTGATCTATGATACATTTACTAACATCATGTAGAGAAAACAGGTTTTCTACGTCTTTTGGAGCTTGTGGAGCCTCAGTACATCCTACGTCTAACACTACATTTAGATTCTAACACTACATTTACCCTCAAATGCTACATTTACCCTCTAATGCTACATTTACCCTCTAACACTACATTTACCCTGTAACACTACATTTACCCTCTAACACTACATTTACCCTCTGACGCCACATTTACCCTCTAACACTACATTTACCCTCTAGCACTACATTTACCCTCTAGCACTACATTTACCCTCTGATGCCACATTTACCCTCTAGCACTACATTTACCTTCTAGCACTACATTTACCGTCTAACGCTACATTTACCCTCTGATACCACATTTACCCTCTAATACTACATTTACCCTCCAACACTATATTTACCCTCTAATACTACATTTACCTTCTAATATTACATTTATCCTCTAACACTACCTTTACCTTCTATTGGTACATGTGCACTGCGTGTAGGAAAACGGTATTACATTTAGACTTATATGATACCACCTAATAAATGACCTGGGTCAGATTGGGGGTAAAAACATTTGATCGGGACATTCGTAGAAAAACTATGTCAATAGATTGATTGACCCAGGTTTATTTTTCATGGATTGACCGTAATGTTTTAATGCGGTTTTACAGGAAGTCGCAGCAGTGGATCGAACTGTAGCGACGATCAGAAGCAGGAAGTAGGAGGAGCCAAAGGCAGTGAGTCAGATCCTCCCAAACAGGAAGCGAGTGCGTCACCTGACCAACAGCCGGCTGCCGAATCCCCTGGTAACAGCAGCGCCCAGCGATCCCCTGCCTCCTTCTCCAGTCTCCACGGTAACAATGATGTCCCGCCTCGAGGTCCGCACCACGAGCTCGCCACCTCGCGGCAGTCCTTTCGCTTGGCCATGGGAAACCCCAGCGACTTCTTCGTGGACGTCATGTGACCTCGTGGGGACGGTGATGTCGGATATGTTTCAAGATTAGACTGAAAACTGTGAACTCAGTCAGGGACACTTCTATTTATTTGATTTGGAATTTTATTTATTTAAACCAGACAAGATAGTTTATAGCTGATCAATATCGGCCAAAACCTAAGACCAATGCTTTGTTTACATTCACTGTAGCACAGGTGTGACTGATGTACTTCATAAGTGGAACAATATTCACAAATAACCCACTGATGACTCATTTATAGTGCTGGCAAAGCTGCAGATACACGATAAAGGCAACAATTAAAGCTGCTACAGGGGGTCCTCGGTTTAGAACTTCATCGACCTATAGCCTTGCGTCATCGCGTCGGAACTAGTTACTGGAACTAGTTGACGATCAGAGTGGACGAATAGGTTGTCACGTGGCACTATAAGACGGCTTTGTTTACATTCACTGGTTGTACGCCACCTTGGATTGTGCTACATTCACCAACCTTTTGTCCTTCATTATGGCTTCCAAGCGTGAGAACTCATCTGATGCTTCAAAGAAAAGGAAAGCCGTCTCCATGGAAGTGAAGTTAGATCTAATAAAACACTCAGAACAGTGCGAAACACCGACGAACATCGGTCAAGTTGTAAAAACAGGTCAACATATTGTAGTGACCCTCTGTGATGAATGAGTGAGACTTTATCTGGTTCTCTGCTGGTTTATTGAACCTTCACACAGGCTACTGTGGGCCGCGGCCAATGCCAAAATAACTACAAAAACCCCATAACTTAGCTCCAGAATTTGCCGCTGTTCCCAGCTCTCTCTACTGCTGACCCTCAGCCAATCAGAGGTGAGCTAACTAAACATGGCGCGTTCAATGACATTAGGGAAATCTGGAACTGAACAATAAACATTGAAACCTCAACATCAGCAACAATATCAGTCCGTTACATTATTGTGTTATCTTCTCGTAAAATGATTTATACATGCATGAAAGTTGTTGGTATTCATGACTTTTCCGAAGAACTGATTGATATCGTGATGCACGTAATGACTTTGGTTACATTTTCGTTGGAGTTCCAACTTATGGCGAAAATCGGCCTCTGATCGAATTCTGACGTAAGTCGAGGACCCCCCTGTATACGTGTCACTGGGATGTAGGAGTTATACCCTAATGGATCCAGGTTTTAATTAATACATGTGCGCTGGCTGGAGGTCATTAAGCCACACTAAAGACTTTGTCACGGTGCCCCTTTATTCACTAAACCACCATGATGCTTTAAAAAGGATCTACAGCTGATCCACAGCACTTGAAGTATGTATTATCCAAGAAAATGGAATCAGATTGGGAAAAATCAAGTGTCTCGGATCATTTCGGATGCAAAAAAACAACTTTGGATGTCCCCGAGTTAAACTGTCACACCTGAACCTGGTGTCCAATCAGAGACTCACTACTGAATCCCTGATTGAATCTTTTTAGGGAGTCCCTATTTGTTGGGGAAATGAAGATTTTACTGTTTCTTTTCACTCAGAATCAAACTGAACCAGGACACTGTGCTGCTTCACCACACGGACGATGCTTTGGAGTCTTGTAGCAGCTCCGGACGAGACGGATTTCACTTTATTTGTGCAGAGTTTTGAGATTCCTGCATGAGTGTGAAGGTTTTGCTGTGACCTCCTGAGAACATGACGATGTTTACTGTGTTGTGAAAAAGTGAAAAACCAAAGTATCCTGATGGATGCACAAGCTTCAGGTCACCCGATGCTGAGGACATGTGGACAAACCTGCAAGAAAACACAAGAAACATGAGTTTACTGAGATTAGAATCAAACAGTTTGACCAGTTTACACTCTCACTGATCTTTAACATCATCTTCAAACTACCAGAAATAAAAGCAAACGCAACACAAGCACATAAAACTTCATTTTCTGCTGCTCTCCATCCTCCAGACCTCCATGTTTACTGCTGTACATTCAGGTGTGTTAATATGTGACACTGCTGATTTTATTTATCGACACTTTTATTGTCTTCACCTTCTTAAAGTGGAAAACACAATAAAAATCTCAAATTAACCTCTGATTTAGTTATTTTTTTCTTACAAATATGAATAATAATGTGCAGCTCCAGTGGGTTTGTTTGAATTTTTTTTATTTAAAAGCTGAATTTTGGGTTTGTTTTGTGATAAATATAGATTTTATTTTTGTAGAAACAGCGGAAATACCCTTTAAAGAGGATCCTGATGCTGTAACAACAGTTTTAATCGGCTCTAAAAGTACCAAAACTTCTCTGATGACTTCTCAAATGTTAATATTTGCTGATTTATATAATTATAAATTCATCAAAAGTGCTCTACATTTCCAATATTTTATATTTTTCTTTCAGCAACCTTTTAGAATTTAGCTGTCAATTAAAATAATTTACATTTTCATTCAATAATTTGCTGTAAAATTGCAGAAGAATCAATAACATTTCCATGTATTTTCAGGTATTTTATGGCATTTTTACTAATATTTCAGTAGTATAGGGATCTTAGCATATTAAAAAACTGAATTTCCCTCTATTTTTAGGGCAAATTATAATATATTTATAGTTTTTTCTTTCATTCTTCAGTTGACTATAAATTTCCATTGTCTGCCTGTTATTTAGCTATGATTACTATTCCTTAAGTGACCGTAATGTTTTTTAATATGTTTTTGTGGCATTCTTGCTGCCAGATTTTCACAATTTTTAAATTATTAGTAATATTTATTTTAGAGTTTTTGATCCTCCATCTTAATTAATTATTAGCTAATTAATGTATTTTTACCGTTGTTTTTCCATAATTAAGAAACAGAAAATATCACAGAGGAGCTGTGAGGCTACAGACAATAACTACCATCATCATCAGTACACCTGACAGGTATTTTCTCTGATTTCTCATCATTTCTCTGATGATGAGATGAGATAAGATGAGATGAGACGAGATGGGATAAGATAAGGTGAGATAAGATAGAATAAGATACACTTTTATTCATCCAACAAGGGGGAAATTCACTTGACACAGCAGCTACACTTGAGAAAGAGAAGCACGTAAGTAAAAATAGAGCACAGATATACAGAATATAGATGAAAGGTCCAAGTACTGTGCAGAATGTCATGTAAACTGTACCGATGGATTGTGGTGGATGTTGTAAAGTGAGCAGAGAAGGTTGTATACTGTACAAAAAATAGGCAGAAAAAGATTTTTCATGCCTTAAAACTCTTTTTAATTTACTGCAGTCCTGCCTGTTAACAACCAAACTCAGTGATAAAAAACAAACAAAAAACAACAAAATTATTCAGTTATCTACATTGTTGTCAACAAAACTGCCTGAAATGTTTGTTTTTTTTAAAGATTTGATCAAATACCACCCAGTAATATTAAATAATGTATAATATATGATTAATACAGCCCTGTTTATCCCTCCTCAGAGCCCAGCAGGATGACTGGAGCTGTTCGAGGCTGATGTGATGATTTTTCCTCCTTCAGACTCTCGGAGGAGGAGGGCCGCGTCCCAATCCGGACATCCGTCTCCTCGCACTCTAACAGCGGCCACAGCAGGCAGGAAACCCACCCGGAGCTGTCGGTGTGTGGATCAGAACAACACCTCATTAACCCGGCCGCTGGAACAAACACCTGCCGGGAGTTAAACGTCTCTCTGCGGGGCTCGGAGGACCGGGGCGGAGGAGGGCGGTGCCCTGACGGGGACGCGGCCCGTCGGGCTCCGTCAGCTGACTGGCTGCTCCAGCCGCCGACATCTTGCCTCCGACCGGAGGAGACGGAGAGTCCGGGCTTCACGGTCAAATGTCCGGATGGAGTGACAGTGCGGCCCGCGGGGTACTGAGGGAGGCTGGCCGAAGACACAGCAGCCTGGAGCGGGTAAGGACACCGAGAAGGGCCGGTTAAACCGACCACCGGTCCGTGCGTCTGTCTGCACTGCAGCAGTGGCGGAGTGACCGTCTGACTGCGGTACCGTTAGCATCTGAGGCTAACAGCTAGCCGTTAACGAACCGACATTAAAAACCGCAGTTTTCAGCGATGAGCCGCTTATCGGTACTATTTGTTCAATATACGCACAGATTGAGTGTATTTATTAAATCTATATGAACCTTACTTTAGTTCGGCTCCGGTAAAAAGTAACTGTGTTTTATAATATTTTAGCTTTTGAGCGTTTTTCGTTCACCGTATCATCGTTAATATCTCCAGCGGCTCCGGGCGCTACGTGACTGGGCGGTAGCTTCAGTCTGGACGGTAAAGTCGAAATTATACCGAAACACGAGCTGCACGTCGGTTCTACTTTACCCTGATAGAACGATACGAGCCTCTCGGTACCGACGAGGTAAATGTCCGGGCCTGAACGGTTAGATCTGCGGGTCTGTGACACGAAAGCTCGTTAAAATGGACGTTTTTTGACTGAAGTTCTGCGGGTCGCAGATTCATGAGTGCAGACGGTCGTTAGCTTCCATGTTTACATGTAACATTCATTTAGATCAGATTTATATGCTAAAAAAGGACAGCTCATGCTAAACTAATGATGTTAACAGCTGTATTAACATTAAGCGCTGGCACAGCCCATTTAGATTTTTTTTTGTGTTCATTTAATTGCAAAAAATAATTATAGAGTTATATCTATTAATAAAAAAATGTGATCACGTTTCTTTTCATTTTCAGTCAGAAAAAATACATCTAAAAAAAATCTGACAATATAGATAAAAGCCTAAACATACCAGGTTCTAATCATTATATAGGAACGAAATAGACTTAGCTCTTACGTTAAACCAAGAATGTGATTAATTTTATCATTTTTATGAGCAAATCTTTAATGTATAATAATTAAACATTACTGTTCTCTGTTCAGCACCCCCTGCTGTGTGGGTATCTGCATGTTCAGCCTGTTTTTATGTTAATTAGTGTCTCATTAACCAATTAACCGTCATCTCATTGGCAGCTTATCAGCTACAAATATGTGGAATCAAAAGCTTATAAGAGCTGCTGCTGGTTTGTAATTAATTAAAATGTTTTCTGTTTTTATTACAGCTGAGAATATTTTTACACATCGACCAAAAATCTGGTTCCTTGGTGAAAACGCTTGAATTTAAAGAATTTCATCATTTATATGTTATTTATTTCATTGAAAAATGGTTAAACAATACCTACCTTACCTTTTTTCCAAAGAGGATTGGGTATTTGACTAATTTAAAGCATAATGTAATTTGGATTTTAGTAGTTTCACTGTAGGAACCAAGAAAATTAAGACGTTTTTGTCATTTATGTTGTAGTTAGTGTACAGGAAAAATAACAAAATTGAAAATAAATTGTCATTTTTTCAAAGAAAACTGATATTTAATGTGTTAGGTTTTAATTCAGATATTTACAATCTACATTTGATGTTACTAAATTGAATTTTCCAAGTTTTTTATTCAGTTGAAGCGAGTCTTTAAGATAAGATTAAATAGAACAATACAAAATCCTATTGATAATATTAATTTTTCTCTTAAAATGTTTACCCTATTAGATTTATTAACAGGAATTAATTTGAAGTGATTTTATTTAAATCCATAAATTGTTCCTTATTAGTAAAAGTACAAAAAATCTCTAACTCTAACACTCTTTAAATTTGGTCTACACAGTTTTCTTTGGAAAAAAGTTAATTTACACTTAATTTTTTGCCATTTTTTTTTTAGTGTAGCAGCTCAAATATAAAAGATACAACTCTTTAAAATTCATTTTTGCTACCTTTTTTTATCCCCCAGATTCCAGGTTAAGATGTCGACGTGCTGCTAATAACAGATTTTAGCTTTAATCATCTACAGAATGCAGACAGCAGGGGGCGCTGCAGCTGCTCAGAGGTTAACACTGTGTTTTCATGTGATGATGATGATGATGATGAAGACCTTCCTTCTCTTCCTCTCTCTGCTGCAGTGACTCTTCATTATGATTGGCTCTGACTGACAGCGGCGGCCATGATTGGAGGACTCTTCATCTACAACCACAAGGGGGAGGTGTTGATCTCCAGAGTTTACCGCGATGACATCGGGTGAGTTGGTGTCACTCCGATCCGATCTCAGATCTCAAACCTAGTCTTACCGACCAAAGATATTGGAGCCCAGTGGACGTTTATTTACTCTGGCGTTACTGTAAAGTCAATAAACACACGATAAGGGCTCCATAATTTCCTCTGATTCATTCGCAGTGTGTCTAAAGCTTTTGAGTTCTGGTTGGAGGTCATTAATCATAACATAAGTCTTTGTCATGGTGCCCCTTTTACTAGCTAAACTCCCACAATGTTCTTTGCTTGCCAACATGAACTTCCTGTAGTCACTACATTTACCTTCTAATACTGCATTTACCATTTAACACTACTTTTACCCTCTAACACTACATTTACCCCCCAATACTGCATTTACCCTTTCAGACTACTTTTACCCTCTAACACTACATTTACCCTCTAATACTGCATTTACCCTTTCAGACTACTTTTACCCTCTAACACTACATTTAGCCTCTAATACTACATTTACCTTTTCCGACTACTTTTACCCTCTAACGCTATATTTACCCTCTAACACTACATTTACCCTCTAACACTACATTTACCCTCTAACACTACATTTAGCCTCTAATACTACATTTACCTTTTCCGACTACTTTTACCCTCTAACGCTATATTTACCCTCTAACACTACATTTACATGACATCGCTGTGAATCGGTATTTTCACTGTGGACGCTGTAGAGATGCTGAACATGAAGGGCTGCAGCTTCATTCTGTGTCGCTGTGATGCAGGGAGCCTGTTGCTAGGAAACAGCAGCGTAGCGATGAGCCCTGCAGCGGCAACGGAAACCTGAGAGTGATGAGGTCACCTCAGTCTGCACCGACAACATGGCTGCCAAGCAGCGACGGAGGGAAAAGAGTCTAGATTTATAGGACAGAGTGAGATGTCTCAGCTCTAAATGGTTTCTAATGTTTTTATAGAGCTTATAGTGAAGACGTCAACACATTATAAACTACAGCAAAGATAAATGTAAAAGAAAACAACAGCAAACAAACAAAAATTAAGAGTTTAGCTTTTATTTTCTTTTTTTGGTAAACAGGCAACAGAGTGGCAGTAAACTGAATAAACACAACAAGACGTTTGTCATCTCAGGCTTTAGGAAACACTCAACATTTTCCACCATTTTCTGAAAATTTTGTACAACTAATTAATCCAGAAAATAATCAAAAGATAATTAGACAATAAAAATAATTCTTAGTTGCTGCCCTTGTATAGTGTCAGTCTATACAAGAGTGTTAAGGGTATTTTTTGTTTTGGAGCTTAAATTAGTAATTAATGATAATTGATGTCCCCATTTCTGTTCATTCATTTTTAGGCAATCACCTAATCAATCAAATAATCAAACTCTCAAATTACTATCCAGGTGAATGACAAAGTAATAACACATAATAGCTAAGAATGATAAATAGTTAAATAGAACCCTTAAAGTTTAAGGGTTCTATTTAAGGCTTAAACCCACTCATGGATTTGAAAGGCATGTTTTCTTTATAAAAAGTCACCAACATTACTCCATTTATCAGCCAAAAACTGTAGAAATAACTTACAGAATCTTCAAATTTTCGACTTTCCAACGGTCCGTGAACGTATCATTTGTGACGTACAGTTGCGTTAGCAAAATCAACCAAATCTGATTTAAAATTATTATATTTTTATGCCTACTTGCACACCATCTACACAGTTTTTAGCTTTAGTATATACATTTTGTTGATGACAGGTTGTTTTCGTCTGGTAAAAATAGATCTGGACTGTTTTTGATTTGGTATAACAACCTTTAACCAGAGTGTTTCTCGTCTTCTGTCACTCCTGTAAACAAACCTCCTGATTCTTGAACTCCATCCTCCATCTTTTCAGGCGAAATGCGGTCGACGCCTTCCGGGTCAACGTCATCCACGCCCGGCAGCAGGTCCGCTCACCGGTCACCAACATCGCCCGGACCAGCTTCTTCCACGTCAAACGCTCCAACATCTGGCTGGCGGCCGCCACCAAGCAGAACGTCAACGCCGCCATGGTGTTCGAGTTCCTCTATAAGATGTGCGACGTCATGACGGCGTACTTCGGCAAGATCAGCGAGGAAAATGTCAAGAACAACTTCGTCCTGATCTACGAGCTGCTGGACGGTAAACGGACGATTCATTTACCTCATTCCTGCTTCTAACCCTCTGAACCATCAACTAGTTTTGTCATTACTGTTGACTCATTTTTCACTTAAATCTAAAGTCCTGAACCTCTATGGAAACAGAACAGCCATGAAGAAGAACTCAGAAATGTCTTCTTTGCAGAATGATATAATTAGATTGTAGAAGCTTCAGTAGAAATCAACTGGACTTCTTTTTTTGTTGATGTTATGCATCTATACCATCTTTAGAGATAGTAGAGATATCTGGTCTCTGGCACTGTAGAAATCAACCGGACTTCTCTTGTAGGTTCTTGAAGATGTTTGAAACCGTAGAAATCAACTGGACTTCTTGTAGGTTCTTGAAGATGTTTGAGACCGTAGAAATCGACTGGACTTCTTGTAGGTTCGTGAAGACATTTGAAAGTGTAGAAATCGACTGGACTTCTTGTAGGTTCGTGAAGACATTTGAAAGTGTAGAAATCGACTGGACTTCTTGTAGGTTCTTGAAGACATTTGAAAATGTAGAAATCGACTGGACTTTGAGATTCTTGAAGACATTTGGAACTGTAGAAATCGACTGGACTACTTGTAGGTTCTTGAAGACATTTGAAAATGTAGAAATCGACTGGACTTTGAGGTTCTTGAAGATGTTTGAAACCGTAGAAATTGACTGGACTTCTTGTAGGTTCTTGAAGACATTTGGAACTGTAGAAATCGACTGGATTTCTCTTGTATGTTCATGAAGATTTTTGAAACATCTTCATGAGCATACAAGAGAAGTCCAGTCAATTTCTACAGTACCAGAGACTAGACACCCCCACTATTCCTGGAGTTGGTCTAGATGCGTAACATCAACACTAAAGGACACAACAACTGTAATATTATATGGTAGTTTAACATAGTCTACTAGAAGAATCTGGTTCGTGAAGATGTTTCAGTGGTGAAACATCTTCAAGAACCAACTGGAGAAGTCCAGTTGGTTTCTACTGAAGCTCCTATGATTACTTTAACCTGGATGACTGAGCATCTACACAGATGTAGATATAGTTAGAATGACAGAAATCCCCCCAAAAAGTTCAACATTTTGAATAATTTATTTGACAAAAATTGGAAAAGCCAACATTTTTCCAAGATTCCATAGATCTTTCTAATACTGGAAAAATGACTCAACGTGTTCCAGATATTTAAGTATTTACATTTTTCTGTGGAAACACTGCCTGCAGTACAACCTGAAAACGCCCTGAATTTACTGTTTGTCACAGCTGAGTCGGTCATTGTTTCTCAGTTGTGAACAGAAATTCAGAATTTTTAGGTTTTTACAGAATTTCTTTCCAGCAAGCCATTTATTTTTGGTGAATTTTTAAATGCGAAACATAGAATAAAGTAGATTTTAATAAAATATCATGATTTTTAGCTTGTTTTTCCTGATAAAACAGCATGTCACTCATGACTGGTTTGAGTCTGGAAATAAAAATCCAATTATTGTTTGTTTTTACACTTTTTTGGGGGTTATTTTCTTTAAAAAAAAAAAAACAGTTCTTTCACTCTGCTGGCAGGTTTTAGGGTTCAGAGGGTTAATATATAACAGTCATTTTGCTTTTTTGTTGAAAAATCAATCCTCTAGTCGACTAAACTGGAAAATTGTTAATAGATTATTTGTTTGTATTATTATAATTGTTAGTAGCAGCTCTAAAGAAACATAATTAATGGCTTCAACTGACAGAAACACTGGATTAATACATGTGGAAACACAAATTACTTATTTTGCTTCTTTTCCATGAAGGTATTTAATGTAGATTAAGGATGGAAAGAGTGATAGAAATACTTTAATTATAAAACTATAATATAAACATGTAATTTCACATATTTGTAGCTTATGAGCTGCTGATAAATCTGACAGCTGCAGATCCAGATGTTAGTTTGGGTTCGAGAGACACAGCAGGTAGTTTTTAAAAGCAGGATGTTGATTCTTTACGTCTCCTTACAATAAACTCTGATTATTTCATCTCGTTTTTGGATGTTTTATTTCTGTGTTTTCATTTTTTGAACCTTAAACTTCCTGAACAGGTCTTCAGTCTGCAGCTCTGTGGTTTTTTTAGGTTTTGATTTTTGTAGCGTTGGATGAGAAAATCAAAACCTAAAGAAAATACAGCGCTGATGGGAAACGTCACCGAGCGGCAAGTCGGACTGATGGTTCTACTGGTGGTTTTATTGGTGGTTTTGTTGGTTTTATTGGTGATTTTGTTGGCTGTTTTGGTGGTTCTGTTGGTTCTATTGGTGGTTCTATTGATTCTATTGATGGTTCTATTGATTCTGTTGGTTCTGTTGGTTTTGTTGTGACTGTGTTTTTGTCCTACAGAGATTCTGGACTTTGGTTACCCTCAGAACTCAGAGACCGGAGCTCTGAAGACCTTCATCACTCAGCAGGGAATCAAGAGTCAGGTAGGAGTGATTTAGACTAACAGTGCTGCAGACTCTTACTCAAACATTACCTTTTTTATTTAAAAATAATTCTATATTTGAACTAAAACTGTTTTGGTCCAACACTTTGAACTCTAAAATCCAGCTGACCGGTTTGAAAAGCAAGTTATTGTTTTAAAACATCACCAAATTACAAGATTTATCAACAAGAAACTGTAAAAACAGAAAAAAATGTGGTCCTTGGACGCATTATTTGTAGTCAAACACGAGCTTACAGTATTAATAGTTTATCAGCAGGAAGTCAAGAGTCAGGTAGGACTGATTTGGATTAATCGTGTTACAAATTCTTATTTAAAAAATTACAAGTTTTAATCTATATTTGAACTAAAACTGTTGTGGTTTAAGTCTCTGAGCTCCAAAACCAGCTGGCAGGTTTGAAAAATCAAGTTAGCATTTTTTTAAAATTCACCAAAATGACACCATTTATTAACAAGAAACTGTAAAAATTGAAAAAATTGCTGGATTTTCAGCTTTCTGACACTCCTTGGACAAATTATTTGTAGATTACAATTGTAATAGTTGATCAGCAGGAACTCAAGAGTCAGGTAGGACTGATTTAGACTAACGGTGCTGCAAATTCTTATCAAGAAATGACCCATTTCATTAAAAAAATTCTATATTTGACCTAAAACTGTTGTGGTTTAACTCTCTGAACTCTAAAAACCAGCTGTTTTAAAAGAAATTGTGAAAAATGACAAGATTAATTTACAAGAAACTGTTCAAGTAAAAAAATTCTTTATTTGTAGTCAAAAATGAGCTTACAACTGTACTATTTGATCAAAATAGTTTTTTCCTACATGTCTAATTTAAAAATTTGCAAAAAATGTACTGTTTGCTTGAACCAGATTCTTTAAAATACAAAATATTCTACAAAATATTCTTCTTAAGAAACAAAAATTGAGAGTTTTCAGCTGAAGGGCAGGCAGTGTTTGTATGGAAACTAATTCAAAATGTAAATAGCTGCATATATTTATCGACTCACTGTTGTTTCTTGTTTATTTTAGCAGCCGCGTTTCCGTTTAAACCTCATAGAATTTCAAGCAAACCTTTGATATGTTGCAGAACTTGTACTTTTACAGACTTTACAGTTGAACCTGAAAACTCTGAATTATTATCAGGTGAGTTTTATTCACAGCTGAGTCAGTCGAGGTTTCTCAGGTGTGTCCAGAAAGTCAGAATTTTTAGATTTTTACAGAATTAGTTTGCATCAAGCTGTTTATTTTTGGTGAATTTTTAAATGCGAGACATAGAATAAACTTGATTTACTAATCGATTAATCAAGCAGTAAATATGTTAAAACTTTTCTCTGCTTGTTAACAGATGTTTTCAGTTTTCTTTCTTCATATTGGAAGCCTGTAAGTTGCTGATAAGTTGTATTCGGACTTCAGTTTTGTGTGATTTGTGTCCCTGAGTAGAGAGTTTGTCTCCAGATGTTGTAAAGTTCTGCTTCCTGAGCAGATGTTCTGACTGAAACTCTGTTTTCTTTTGGCCTCCCGTCCGTCCGGATCGTCCCGCAGCACCACGTGAGTCTGAGCACAAACACAAACACGCCGTCGCCTCGGTGACGCCACGCCGCTCCGATCTCTCACCGCCTCCCCCCTTCTGTCTCCCCCTTCTGTCTCCCCCAGAGCAAAGAGGAGCAGTCCCAGATCACCAGCCAGGTCACCGGGCAGATCGGCTGGAGGAGGGAAGGAATCAAGTACCGACGGAACGAGCTGTTCCTGGACGTGTTGGAGAGCGTCAACCTGCTGATGTCACCGCAAGGTAACGCAGCCACGCTCACGCTTTTATTAGCTGCGTGGAACAAAAACAAACGCACAAAGTTTTTTATTGAAACGGAGGTGATGCACGGAAGAACTACTTTGCATTTCCGACATTAAAAATCCATTTGAATCTTTTGCGGAGCTTCAGTTTTGAGGTTTCGTCGAGCGAAGACAAACTCGCTGCAAAACAAATAAAAACTTTATAAAAAAGGCTGATTTATGATTAAATTCAAGAACATGTTCATTTTTCTCCACACGTGGAAGCGACTGCTAGCTTCAGCCACACACTAAATGTTTTAAATCCCATTAATAATCATTATTCTGCACAACCAGAAGTCTTTACATTACATTATTTCAAGTTAAAATGATCAGAAGTGCCGGTTTACTTCCTCTATTTTCTGATTTTGGAGCGATTTCTGCTGCTTCAACCATATTCGCTTCTTTCCAAACTTAAAACGCTTCATGGGTACATCTAATCAGACAGAAAAATACAACAAAGCAAGAAAATATCTTCATAGCAGCCACAAGAAACTCTGTAAATAAAGAAAATGCAAAAAAAAATTCCAGATTTGTCCAATTTTTTATTGATACGGTGGATATAGATGATGCACAGAACAAGTACTGTGCAATTTAGTGGTAAATTAACTGGAGAAAAAGGTAGAAACGAACATTAAAAATCCAAATCTCTTATATGTGAAGCTTCAGTTTCAGGTTTTATTAAGCAAAGATTAAATATTAAACTCCTCCTACTTAAGTATAAAACCTCACTCTGTTTATATAATCCTCCAAAACAATTAAAAACTTCTCAAAAGGCAGATTTATGATTAATTTCAAAAACAAGAAATGTTTTTAATCCCATTAACAGTGATTATTGTTCACAACTAGAAGTCTGTAGCAGATTATGTTACATTTAAGTTAAAATGATCAAAAGTTCCCGTTTAGTTCCTCTATTTTCTAATTTTTGTACTGCAGGAACCGTATTCGCTTCTTTAGGATCCTCAACGCTAAATGGGTTCATCTAGTGAGACAGAGAAACACAGCAAAGCCAGAACAGTTGGCTCAGGTGATGTGTGTTTGCTCATGTTATTAAAGTTGATAAGCTAATAATAGGCATCAGCAGTGATTCATGAATCCTTCCATTAGACTGTTAATCAAACAGAACTGTGTGTTTTTCCAGTTCTGTGTTGACGACAAGACAAAGACACACAAAAAGACCAGGAAGACGCCAGAAATTTACCACAAAGAGACAGAACAAAATACAGAGACACAAAATGAACTCACACAGATGGTAATTCAGTGCAAACACAGATAAAAAACGCCTCTTAGACAAACAAAAGGACTATTAGATGTAAAATGGCCAAACCAGTACAAGAAAGAGGTGAAAAATGAACACAAAAGTGGTTGAAACTGACTAAAAGATGCAAAATAACATCACAAAATGACTTTAAAGAAACATCAAGAGCTACAAAAGGGGGACAAAGAGAAACAAACAACCACAAAGACACACAAAATGACCAAAAAGAGACATAAAACCAAATGCAAAAAGACAGAAAATGAACACAGGCAGATCCTACGTCAATGCAAACAGAGACAAAACCACCTCTTAGATACACAAAATGGCCAGTAGTTACAAAACAGCTGTGAAGAGACTGTAAACTACTACTGTTAGGCCTAAACTAACAAAAAAGAGGTGAAAAATGAACACAAAGACTCAGAAAATCACACAAAAGTGCTTAAAACTCACTACAAGAGATGCAAAATGGACAAAAACAGATGGACCCTAAAAGCTGAACAAAGAGACAAACAACTACAAAAACACACAACTTGACCACAAAGAGACAAAACCAAACACAAAAGAACACAGAATTCACAAAAAACGGATGCAGACAGAGACAAAACACCCATTTAGATACACAAAATGGCAGCAGATAGACTCTAAACAACTACAATTAGGCCTAAACTAACAAAAAGAGGCAAAAAAAGAACACAAAGACTCAAAAATCACCACAAAAATGCTTAAAATGCACTACAAGAGATGCAAAGTTAACACAAACACATGCAAAATCAAAGCAAACAAAGACAAAACAATCATGAAGATATACAAAATTACAGACCAATTTTTTTTAAAACAGAGGTGGAAAGTTAATACAAAGACACAAAATCACCACAAAAGTGAATAAAGTTGACTAAAAGACGTAAAATTAACACAAACAAAAACCAAAGCAAACAAAGCAAAAGACAACTGTAAAGACACATAAAATTACCTAAAACAAATACCACGAGTCACAAAACTGACACAGACTTCTGTTTGCATTGTTTTTTTTCATCTATTTGTGTTGTTTTTGCATCTTCTTTGGTCAGTTTTAACCACCTTTATGGTCATTTTGTGTCTTTTTGTTGATTTTTCGCCTCTTTTTTTGTTAGTTTAAGTCTCTTTGTGTATGTTTTGAATCTCTGCAACCATTCTAGTCTGCCTGAGCTGCAGTAGCGTCTCTGGACCACCAGAGGGTGACGTCACACTTCCAGCTTCCACCTTTGTGTTGCTGACGTTTGTGTATTTGTGCGTTTGTGTGTCCAGGCCAGGTGCTCAGCGCTCACGTCTCCGGCCGGGTGGTGATGAAGAGCTACCTGAGCGGGATGCCCGAGTGCAAGTTTGGGATGAACGACAAGATCGTCATCGACAAGCAGGGCAAGGGAGGAGGCTCCGAGGACGCCGCCAAGAGGTCAGAGGTCACACACACCTGGCCGCCATATATGGTCATGTCCTGTGGAAGTAGGGCCACACCCACTTTAGACAGAAGTAGCACAACAGACCAAATATAAGACCAAAACTACAGAAGCTCGAGCTATGAATTAAGATTCAGAGACACAAGACAGCAGTAAAGACACATAAAATGACTGAAAACAAATACCAAGAGTCACAAAACAAGGAAAAAAGAGAGAGAAACAACAACAAAGACACACAATTAGACCCACACCACCACAAAAGATGGTCAAAATGAACAGAAAGACGCAAAACTAGCAACAAACAAACACAAAACCAATGCAAACACAGACGAAACAACAGCAAAGACGCACAAAAAGACTAAAAAAAAAAGAAAAACCAAGAGCTACAAATCAGTGACTAGACAAAAAACACCTAGAAAGACACACAAAATTACAAGAAAGAGACACAAAATGAGCACAAACATTGATGAATCTTTGCAATTGGAGATAAAAATCACGTCTTAGATGCTAAAAAGGAAGTCTAGACGCCTAAAGACTACATAGAGACACACAAAACAACCACTAAGAGGCTCTGAATGACTACAAAGACACACAAACCAACATAAAAAGACACAAAGACAGGAAACTAACCACAAAATATGACCAGAAAGATGTTAAAACTGACTAAAAAAAACACACAAGTACACAAAATTAAGAAAAAACATGCAAAACCAATGCAACACAGACGAAACAACAGCAAAGATGCACAAAAGGACTTACAAGAAATACCAAGTGTCACAAATCAGACAAAAACAACTACAAAGACACACAAAATTACAAGAAAGATATAGAAAATGATCACAAATATTGCAAACAGAGGTAAAATCACTTCTTAGATACTAAATAAGGAAGTCTAGATGCCGAAAGACTACATAGAGATACACAATACAACTACAAAGGCACACAAACCAACAAAAAAGACACAAAGACAGAAAACTAACCCGAAAAAAAATCACCACAAAGAGATTAAAACAGACTAGAAGAACACACCAGTACACACAAAATGAAGAAAAAACAAACACAAAACCAATGCAAATAGAGACGAAACAGCAGCAAAGACGCAGAAAATAGCAAGAAAGAGACACAAAATGATGGCAAACATTGCAAACAGAGGTAAAATCACTTCTTAGATACTAGAAAGGAAGTCTAGATGCCAAAAGACTACATAGAGACATAAAACAAGCACAAAGAGAGTGGGAACGACTATAAAGACTCACAAACCAACAAAAAGACAGAAAGCTAACTATACAATATGACCAGGAAGATGTTAAAACTGACTAAAAGAACACACAAGGACACAAAATGAACCAAATTTCTTTTATTTTTTCTTCCTCCTCTATTTCTTCTTCTTCCTCTATTTCTTCTTCCTCCTCTATTTCTTCTTCTTCCTCCATTTCTTCTTCCTCCTCTATTTCTTCTTCTTCCTCTATTTCTTCCTCTTCCTCCTCCATTTCGTCTTCCTCTATTTCTTCCTCTTCGTCCTCTATTTCTTCTTCCTCATCTTCCTCCTCCTCAGCGGTAAACAGTCGATAGCGATCGACGACTGCACCTTCCATCAGTGCGTCCGCCTCAGCAAGTTTGACTCTGAACGCAGCATCAGCTTCATCCCTCCTGACGGGGAGTACGAGCTCATGAGGTCAGAGGCCACACCCACTCACCCACACACCTGTGGGCTCAGGTTCAGGTGAGTCTGACCGTCTGTGTCTCCGTCCAGGTACCGAACCACCAAAGACATCATCCTGCCCTTCAGAGTGATCCCTCTGGTCAGGGAGGTCGGTCGCACCAAACTGGAGGTCAAAGTGGTCATCAAGTCCAACTTCAAGTCGTCGCTGCTCGCTCAGAAGATCGAGGTGAGGCTTCTAGGAGGTCCTGGTTTGAAGAAGAGCTGAAGATCTACCAATGCGTCCTGTTTTTGTGGTTTCTTTAGAATCATTTTGGTGACTTTCCACTGGTTATCTCCTCAGGTCCGTGTTCCCACCCCTCTGAACACCAGCGGAGTTCAGCTCATCTGTATGAAGGGAAAAGCCAAATATAAAGCCAGCGAGAACGCCATTGTGTGGAAGTAAGTTTTAGTTTTAGAGGCATAAAGATCAGAAAACCTCACCCTATAAATCAGATGTACAGAGCTGCCGACCTCTGAGGAGAATCAAACAGATCAAAGTCTGGAGAATACGACAAAGTCCAGAATCTCCAGAGTCCCGATTCAGATGATAAATGTGGATGATCTGATGTCCACCTGTGGGGCAGAAAAATACAGAATAATAAAGATAATTCTGGTTTATTTCAGCCTCTCGGTTTCGCTTTCAAGATTCTGTATGATGACAATGCATTTTATTGTCTTTTGTATATTTTATACTCTTGTAAAAGTTAGAAAAAAACTAAAAATATGAAGACACTCACTACTACCATTCCTTGAGCCCCTTCCACCTTCTCAAGTCACTCAGAATTTTATCTAGAAACTGACTAACAAATAGTTGTTGAGCTCAAATGTCGATTACATTTCATCAAACTGGTGTCAAAGACTCGCATTAAATAGTCATAGAAAGCAGACTGAAGCCACAGGTCAGGTTTCATGAACACCTCTGAGGTTTTCCTGGGAATGAACCAGTATCTTCCAGTATGGAGAAGAGCAGCAGGTGTAGCTCTTCTTCTTCCTCTTCTTTCTGCTGTTCGTCTCTGAGGCCGTCGTCGCTGCTGATGTTGAGGTTTTTGAGGCCTGAACAGATCAATAGTTCCACTTCTCAGCCAAACTGTCCGCTGACAGAGCAGGTCTGCATCAGCGCTGACGCACCAGCAACAACACCCGCATCATCAACAACACCTGCATCAACAACACTTGCATCAACAACAACACCCGCATCATCAACAACACCTGCATCAACAACACTTGCATCAACAACAACATCTGCATCATCAACAACACCTGTATCATCAACAACACCCGCATCATCAACAACACCTGCATCAACAACAACACCTGCATCATCAACAACACCCGCATCATCAACAACACCTGCATCAACAACAACACCCGCATCAACAACAACACCCGAATCAACAACATCTGCATCATCAACAACACCTGCATCAACAACACTTGCATCAACAACAACATCTGCATCATCAACAACACCTGTATCATCAACAACACCCGCATCATCAACAACACCTGCATCAACAACAACACCTGCATCATCAACAACACCCGCATCATCAACAACACCTGCATCAACAACAACACCCGCATCAACAACAACACCCGAATCAACAACATCTGCATCATCAACAACACCTGTATCATCAACAAGACCCGCATCATCAACAACACCCGCATCATCAACAACATCTGCATCATCGACAACACCTGTATCATCAACAAGACCCACATCATCAACAACACCCGCATCATCAACAACACCTGCATCATCAACAACACCTGCATCAACAAAAACACCTGCATCATCAACTACACCCGCATCAACAACACCTGCATCATCAACAACGCCCGCATCAACAACACCCGCATCAACAACACCCGCATCAGCAACACGCGCGTCAACAACACCCGCATCAACAACACCCGCATCAGCAACACGCGCGTCAACACCTGCATCAACAACACCTGCATCAACAACACCCGCATCAACAACACCCGCATCAGCATCAACTCAATACCCACAACACCCACATCAACAACACTTAAATCAACAACACTTGCATCAATAACTCCTGCATCTGCATCACCTACTTCAACAGCATCTGCACCGACAACACCTGAAACAACAACACCTGAAGGAACAATACCACCTGAACCAACAATAAAACCTACACCAAAAACACTCTAAAAGCACCACTACCAACACCTACACTTACAACAAAACCTGTACCAACACCACCTGAAACAAGCATTCAGCAACCCCTGTATCTGTATCACCTACTCAAACAAACAACACAGGAACCAATTAAGACCTGAAACGCCAACACCTGAACCAATAGCAACACCTGAAACAGCAACACCTGAACCAACAACACCTGAACCAATTATGCCTGAAAAGCAACGCAACACCTGTACCATAAACAACACTAACACTTCCAACACCTGCACTTACAACAAAACCTGTACCAACAACACCTGAACCAATGACACCTGTACCAACAACACCACCTGAAACAGTAATACCGTAATCAACAACATCTGCATCAAAAATACCTGAGCAGTACTACCACCACCTCAACCAACAACAAGACCTGAACCAGTAACACCACCAACACCGTACACCAGACCTGGGCACTATTACCTAGATCTAAATCTCACCTGGTGCAGGTGTTGTTGTTGGTGACTGACATGGTCTTAGAAAGTTTGGTTTCTGGATGAACTCCTGCTTCCGATGTGTACAAACATTATTATGTGTGTTTCAGGATAAAGCGAATGGCGGGGATGAAGGAGTCTCAGATCAGTGCAGAGATCGAGCTGCTTCCCACCAACGATAAGAAGAAGTGGGCCAGACCTCCCATCTCAATGAACTTTGAGGTGAGAACTTGACTGGTCTTCATCAGATACCTGCTGTGTTCCTCCTCATGGCTGTCTCTAAACTCTGTTGTTAATTACTGTGGTTTTATCCAACTCTTCCTCCATCACCACCACCTCCTCTTCATCCTCCTCTTCCTCCTCAGGTCCCATTTGCTCCTTCGGGTCTGAAGGTTCGCTACCTGAAGGTCTTTGAGCCCAAACTCAACTACAGCGACCATGACGTCATTAAATGGGTTCGCTACATTGGTCGCAGCGGGATCTACGAGACGCGTTGTTGATGCCACCAGGGCTCAATGTGACATCATTGTTATTGTTGTTGTCGCTGTGGTGATCTTCAGACACAGATACATTTCCTGCTTATTATCTTCTGTTTACAAATTCGTATTCTGCTCTGTGGCCTCTTAATTATTCCTGTTATCGTTGTTATTGTTGTTGTTTCTGAGCTGCTGCCAACACGTTCCTGTGTTTAGCTCCAAGGGACGCCGATCAGCCAATCACATTCCAGGAAGCATAAGTGGGCAGAGGTTAAAAATAACTGGAAGTAGAGTTCTGAGCTAAATTCATCTTCTTTGTGTTTGTGTGAAGGCAGAAACCCAACAGACCCAAAACCAACAGAAACTGACTCTTTAATCCAGACCTCGATGCTTTAAGCCAGATCTAAAGCAGACCTTAAGACTTCAAACCAGACCTGGACACTTTAAACCAGGCCTAGACACTTCAAACCAGACTTGAACCAGACCAGGATACAGTAAACCATATCTACACCAGACCTAGACACTTTAAACTGGACTTGACCCAGACCTGAATACATTAAACCATATCTATACCAAATCTGGGCACATTAAATCAGATCTAAACTAGACTTGGACACTAAACCAGACTTGACTCAGTCCTGGACACTTTAAACTAGACTTGAACCAAGCCTGGACTCTTTAAACCAGATGTAAACTGGACTTGGGCACTAAACCAGACTTGAATTAGACCTAAAAGCTTGAAACCAGACTTGAACCAGACCCGGGCACTTTAAACCAGACTTGACCTAGACCTAGAATCTTTTTACTAGATGTAACCAGACCTGGGCACTTGAAACCAGACCTTGACAGATTAAACCTGACCTGAACCAGGCCTGAGTACATTAAACAATATCTAAACCAGACCTGGACACTTTACACTAGACTTGAACAAGACCTAGAAGCTTTAAACCAGACTTGGACACTTTAAACTAGACCTTGACACAATAAACCAGATCTAAACCAGACCTGGAAGGCTAAACCCAGACTTGAACCAGACCTGGAAGGTTCAAACCATATCTGGACTCATTACACCAGATTCAAATTGCACCTGGACAGTTAAAGCCAGGTTTGAACCAGACTCTTTAAACCAGACGTAAACAGAGTGAACTTCCTGTCTTGTAGTCAGTCTGTGGTATACTGTGTTACTACCCAGCATGCATCTGTGTTATATTATGTTTTTTTTTTACAGTTTTGTATCCTGAATCAGTTTGTTGTGTGTAAATCAAACAAATGTTGTGACTAAGAAGATGAAGATGATGATGGTTCCTCTGTTTTCTCAGTAAAACCAGTAAGACTGACTTTAATGTTTCAACCCTCCATCTATACAGACTTTGTCATTGTTTTCCCTTCACATAAGATTCGCCCCCCAATGACATCATCACGTGGTTGAGCAAAAGATAGAGAATAAACTGATTTAATTTCATGAAAACTGCCAACTCTGTTTCTGTGAAAATGGTCATGGTTTTACAAACTGAGCACTAACAGCAATGCCAAGTCAGACTACATCACCAGTACATCAAATATCAACAATATTCTGTCGTTTCTTTGAACTGATCCACAAGGTAGTCTTAGACCAAATGGACACAACAGTCCTCACCAATTCTACAGAACAGAGACCACTGTTTATGTCCTAAGAGCCTCAGTGGAAGGAAACTGGATTTCTCTTTTTGTTTAAGATGTTTCAACTTCATCCAAGAGGCTTCCTCAGTTTTAACTGACTGATGGAGAGTTCAAGGTATTGATTCTCACCCCCAAATTACATGATTTAAGGCATGTTAACGACTCACTTATGTGGCTTGTTTGAATTGTGGGGAAACTGCCTGGGGAGGGACAACTCAAGTTGCTAACGACGATAAAACTGCCTGATGAGGAATGACAGAATGTGTTATTGGTTCTGAAACTGCCTGAGGACAGATGGTTCAAGATTTGAATGATTGTAAAGCAGCCTGAGGAGAGGTGACTCAAGCTGTGAAAGGTGGCGAAACTGCCTGGAGAGGAAAAACTCAAGGTGTCGGTGGTGGCAACACTGAGGGATCACAGAAGTTGTGAGTGGATGTTGATACTGCCTGGAGAGTGATTTATCACTGCCCAGGGAGGGGTGATTCCTAGTGCTTAAGGAAGATATGTTCTGGGTATTATTAGCAAACAAACTTCCTCTGGAGGGATCACTCAACATGTTTGTGGTGGTGAAACTTCCTGGTGGGGGATGACTCTAGGTGTGAAAGGTGGTGACACTGCTTAATGAGGAATCACCAAAGTTGTTAGTGGTTGGTGAAACTGCCGGGGGACGGATGATTGGAGATGTGAATTATCTTCAGACTGCCTGGGGAGGAATGACTTAAAGTGTCGTTGGAAGGAGTGGCTACCAGGGTGATTGAAGGTGGGAACGGTGGTAAAACTGTCTGGTAAGGGATACCGCAAGGTGTGGATGTTAGTGAAAGTGCAAAGGAATGGTGTTAAAACTGCCTGGGGAGTGATAGCTCACTGCCCAGGGAGGGCTGATATCTAGTGTTGAGAGAAGATATGATTCTGTGTGTTATTAGCAGCCAAACTTCCTGGTGAGGGACAACTCAAGTTGTTAATTGTTTTAAAACTGCCTGATGAGGGATGACAGAAAGCGCTATTGGTTGTGAAACTGCCTGGGGATGGATGGTTCAAGGTGTGAATTATGGTCAAACAGCCTGGGGAGGGAAGACTTAAAGTGTGATCAGAAGAGGTGACTACAAGGGGAGGGATTACTCAAAGTGACCAGTGGTGAAACTGTCTAGTAAGGGATACAGCAAGGTGTTGATGTTAGTGGAAGTGCAAAGGAGTGGTGGTAAAACTGGCCCGGGAGGGGTGATTCGTCATGTTTAAGGAAGATATGTTTCTATGTGGGCTGCACAGCGGTGTAGTGGTTAGCACTTTCGCCTTGCAGCGAGAAGATCCCTGGTTCACGTCCCGGCTTTCCCGGGATCTTTCTGCATGGAGTTTGCATGTTCTCCCTGTGCATGCGTGGGTTTTCTCCGGGTACTCCGGCTTCCTCCCACAGTCCAAAAATATGCTGAGGTTAATTGATTATTCTAAATTGCCTGTAGGTGTGAATGTGAGAGTGATTGTTTGTCTCTATATGTGGCCCTGCGACAGACTGGTGACCTGTCTAGGGTGTCCCCTGCCTTCGCCCGAGTCAGCTGGGATAGGCTCCAGCGACCCTAGTGAGGATTAAGCGGTGTATAGATGATGGATGGATGGATGGATGTTTCTATGTATTATTAGCAGTCAAGCTTGACTCGAGGTGTTTGTGGTGGCGAAACTGCCTGGTGGGGGTTCTCAGGACTGTATTCACAGCACCTGATAAATTATGTTGTAGAACCGTCCTCTAAGGAAGACTTGGAGTCATTCACTGTCCATCTTCTCACTGTCCTTTTACAATTAAATAATCTATATCTAATAATTATAAATATTGTTCCTCTGTTTCTGACTGAAACTGAAGCTTCAGTTGAACGTTTGTGTCTTCGCTGCAGCTCGTTGTGTAAAACAGAATGTAACACTGTTGAAACTTCCAGTTTTTGGTTTCTGCCGGTCGCCGTGACGACCAGCAGCCTGTAAAAACAGACGGGTTTCTTTCAGCAACCAGAAGAAAAGGGAAACAAGATGAGGTGACTGTTTGGGAGGTGTGGGAACCTGCTGACCAAGGGTGTATGTTCAGAGTGTGTGTTCTCACCATGTTTGTGTGTGTGTGTCTTTGTGTGTCTGTGTGTGTTGTGTGTGTGGATGGACAGATGAATGGGCAGAGGTGTAATTAAATCGTCATCCTTCAGCTCCGGCTGAAAGTCCGTCTCCTCCTCCATCTCTCTGAGCGACGTCCCGTCAGAAGCCCGACTCTCAGGCCTCAAGGTCGGCTGGATGAAGGCCAGGGAGGCCCCTGGGGGGCCCAGAAACACCAGAAACAGTGACACATGATGGGATACAGAACCAGAGAGCTGCACCTGAGGAGGACAACTGCAGCTGCTGAAAGCTCCAAAGGTCCTTTAGTGAAGGTTCAGTGTGATGAACGGGGAAAAACACCATCACAAAGTAATCAGACTTCACTTTCTGCTCACTTTACTGCACAGATTTAACTTGAAATTTGTTTTCCACAGTTGGACTGTCAATGCAGAGTGTTACTGGAACATCCTGAAAAGTCTAAGAGAATATTTAGAGCAAACACTCTGAACTGTAGCATGTTGGCTTCAAATCTACAGGGTGTCCCTAAAGTCTGGACATAGGAAATCTCATTTACGATCATTTCTTTACCTCCACAGATTAAATATGGCTTTGTCGAAAGAAGAAAGAGTTAAACTGGTACTTCTCAGTGGACGTAAAGGCCGAACATATGGAAAGAGAGCAGATGAATTTAATGCATCCAAGGAGGATTCCACTTGGCTTTTCCACGTTGGTGAAGGTGGTTAAAAGTTCAAAGAAACGGGCAGCGTGATGGACAAACCCCACTTTGGACGACCAAATGTATCAGCCAAAACTAAAGAATTAGTCATGACTGAAGTTCATGCTAGCTACAAAAAATAACTTCCCTAGCCCTAAGCCTGTCGTTCGATATGTCTGCTGTGCGTCTCGTCAAAGTGTTGCGTTACAGTGCAAGTTTTAGGCCACAACAGCACAATCGCAGCTTCTTACCTGCCCTATTTGCCAGATTCTACTTCTTTTTATTTCCCCAAAATGAAATTAAAGTTGAAAAATCTCAGTTTTTACTCAGTTTAGGAGAGTCAGCTCATTAAAGTTTACAGACGTGGACTTTACAAGTGTTGCAGGAGCACTGGGAGCAGAGCACCACTGCACAAGGAGACTAATAACAGTAAGGACAAGCTGCAGACTGACTCTGAAGACACTGGTGATGACGATTTTGCGTTCAGATGGTACATTTTATGTTCCATCGTGTTCCATCACTCTTTGTCCTTCTTCCTCCTCCTCATCATCAGCAAAACTCGTCTCTGACTTTCCAAAATCCTCGTCTGGTCTCAGGTTTCCATCGATCGGCCGTCGCTCTGCCAGCGGAGAGAGAGAGCCAGCGTGAGGTCACAGCATTGTCGCAGTGCATGATGGGAGTCTGCCAGGCCGCTCGGCTGCCAACATTCAAAGCTCACAATGCGGCTTTAATGAGCTGCTTAACATGCACCATATGATGAGCTCCTCCAAAGATGCCTCTGCAGGCAGTTTGTCAGAGTGAAGGTGACCGTGAGCCGGACGCTGGCACCGAGTGTGGGCGGACAGATAAACACCACAACAATGAACACAATACAAACAACAATAAGAGGCGGGGAGGGGTGTCACCAATGAGGCTGCGAGTAATGATTCATTTATCGCCTCCGGATTAATTTAAGCAATAAAGCATCCAAATTAAAGCTCCATCAGCAGCTTTGTGATTCTGTTGTTTCTGGAGAAATGACTGTTAATCAATACTTCATGTTAACAGCCAATCAGAGGAGTCTCTGGACGAGGTCACAAGTTGAGGTTTAGTGCAAAATTGAGTTTAAGATGTTTGTTTCCATCCTGCTGCTGTGTGAAGATAAAGAAGTGATGAAGGAGACAGCATCATCATCATCATCCTGACTGAACACACTGGACCAAAGCCTGAACCTGAACCGCTGCTTTAGAGCCTCCATGTCTTTACCTATTTTTAGCTGTGGTATCTGTTAGATTCACTTCTAAGATCTACTGGTTCTGGTTCTGCTGGTTCTACCCTAAAGTCTTTGCGCTGGATTTGTGTTTTGCACCTGGGTTGGAGAATCCTGGTGGTATCCGGTATCGTCTTGTCCTGAAAATTAAGTTTTCATTATCTGATGCTTGTCCGGTACACAGCAGTCCAGACCGTGGTGGTGGAGAAGGATAATTTGGATTGACCAAGCCTTAAAGATAGGGTCAGGAGATCGAAGTAGAGTCAAAAGGAACCAGCTGAAGTGGTTCAACTATAGGAAACCTCCTGGATGCTGTTCTTTGGAGGTTTTTCGGGCAATTGGGGTCGAAACAGGACTCTATGGAGAGATTACGTCCAGCATTGTTCGATGAGCATCTCATCCTGCCAGTTTAGCTGTCATCATCAGCCACTTCTCCGGTACACACATTGGGCAAAGAAAGAGAAATTCTCAAAATGATTGGTCTAACCCTCAACTATGGTCCTGAAATCTGGGTAGTGACCATTAGAATGCGATACCAGCAGCTAAAATGAGTTTCCTCCATACTATGGCTGGGCTCGACCTTAGAAACAGGGTGAGGAACTCAGACTGACATTTCTTTTGATTATCAATCTCTTGTTCAGTACATGAAAAGAGTTTAAAGGAACCAGCTGAGGTTTATAGGAGGCTTCTAGAGTCAATCCGAGCTGCTCAAAAAACCTCCAAAGAACAGCATCCAGGGTGCATCCTAAAGTTGAACCACCTCAGCTGGTTCCTTTTGACTCTACTCCGATCTCCTAACCCTATCTCTAAGGCTTGGTCAATCCAAATTATCCTTCTTTGCCACAACAATCTGGACTGCTGTGGACCTGCTAAATGATATTGTAGAGCTTTCATCTGTAGGGTGGCTGGGCTGAGCCTCATGGGAGTCATCCACAGGTGGTTTTTGGATGTGAAAAGTTGTGCCGCTTGACAGCATTAGATGGTTGATGCAGTGGGACTCAACAGTGTCATGATAGATGATTGACAGGAGCTTTCCAACAAGAGCTAAATACAAGCTACAGCCTCCCACAACCCTGCAAACATTGGTTGCACCTGGGTGGACAAGCACTTCCTTTGAGGGTCATCTGCTCCTGGATTACAAACCAGACCAACACTGGAAACTTTCAGTTATTTTAGGAAAATGGTTCATAAAATCTGTTTAAAGTAACAAATGAGACACAGTTGCTGAATCTGTCTTCTTGTTGAATCGACAACAGCTGTTTGAAAGTTTTTCTAAAGTTTCCAGAGGCGTCTAGTGGCAGCTTGATGGTCATGGTTTGAAGAAAATAGAACGGGCCTCAACTTTATGCTAATGAGGAGTGAGTACAGTGACACCCTGTCTATAGAAACATATTACAACACTACCAGAATCAACTGCATGGCTGCTCACTTCGACAATGAATGGGAAGCATTGAAATGACAGATCCTGTGGATGTCTACCATTAGAGGTAGGGTGAGGAGCTCGCGGTAGAGTCGTAAGAAGCAAACTGAGGTGGTTCAACATCGCTTCCATTTGCAGGTTTTCTGGGCATTTGGATGGACACCCCTGGAAGGCCTTGAACTTTCTAGAGGGATCACATATCTCATCTGGCCTGGGAACACCATGGATGGATGGATGGATGGATGGATAGATGGATGGACAGACCACCATAGCTACGTTCCAGATGGAGATAGTGGTCTTACTATGTTGGCAGTTCAGGTATCTTGGCGTTTTTGCTTTACAAACTACTGAAACTTTCTGTTTATTTTTCAACCTTAAGCCATAGACGTGAGCTTTGGGTCTTGACTAAAGGGTTAAATGAGTTTCTCACACAGTCTGACTAGGCTCCGAATGAAGGTCCAGTCCCACTAAATGTTTTGTTCCTCACACATACATATACACATACATACATAAACCTAGCAACTTACCAAATGCAAAATCCGTTAAGAGAAAAGCTGCCGTTAACAGACGTGACTGGTAATTAATTTGACCATTCGAAAGTGGCTACTCAGTTGAGTTAGTTATCAGAGGAAGCAGGATAGGCGTCCGGATGGAGGCAGTTAGAAGCTAGGCGAATTTTCTCGCTAACCAGCTTAAACATTCCTCAGATCCCATCTGGGTTAGACCTTCTGGGCTGCAGGAACCGGACCCGTTAGATGGAGAGCTGGTCCAGTAATTCTCTGACAGTTAATTAATTAATTTAATTAATTTAGGAGGTTACTGGCCCTAGGATTCAACAAGACACATTAAAAACTGCTGCAGCAATGAAACTTTTCCCTTTGGGTTCTTGTAACAAACAGTTGGAGGTTATTTCACTTATAAACAGTAAGAAAACCAGAGTTTAGGAAATCTCAAACAACAAAAAACACCAATCGAAGCCAAAACATAGAAAACCTGAGAGACCCTGAGGAGAAACGTTTTCTCTGATTCAATGGTGTTCAGACGTTTTTGGTTGTTTTTGTTAGTATTTCAAAATTTTGGTGTTTTTTTTTT
Source organism: Amphiprion clarkii (assembly GCA_027123335.1). Classification (NCBI taxonomy): domain Eukaryota; kingdom Metazoa; phylum Chordata; class Actinopteri; family Pomacentridae; genus Amphiprion; species Amphiprion clarkii. Next base: position 34,442,282 of record CM049575.1, read on the forward strand.
CTGATTTTTCCAGAATGTGTTTTCAGGATATTTCAGGACATTTCGGGATGTTTTTTTCCAGATGTTTCAGAGTGTTTTCTGGGTGTTTCATGATATTTCGGTGTGTTTTAAAGAGGTTTAATTGTGTTTTTAAGGATATTTCAAGGGATTTTCAAGATTTTTCAGGGCATTTTCAGGGTGCTTCCGGATATTTTAGTGTGTTTTCAGGATATTTAAGGGTATTTCAGAATATTTCTGGATATTTTGGGGTGTTTTTAGGATATTTCTGGATATTTCTGGGTGTTTCTTTGTGTTTCTGGGGTGTTTTGTCAGTTGTCTGCGTGGCAGCAGCGTCTCTGTTTTGCAGCAGAATCTGACAGGAAGCTGATGTTCTGTAGAGTCTGAGGCTGTTTGGACAGATGTTCTGGACTGAACGCTGCACATCTGGACTGCTGCTGCTGGGAAAACACCTCAGGGTGGCCCTACCTGCTCCCCGGACCGGAGGCCCCCAGGGGCCCCACATCAGGGTTTGTTTATGTGATGTTTAAAAGTAGAGAAAGAACAGAAAATAGAAGTTTGGTTCATCTCAGTGACTTTTATTTTCAGTTTTAATCAGAATAATTAATAAAAATGTAGATAAAGTTGGTCTCTGAGGCGGTGAAGGAGTTAATCTGCTTCTCTGTAAACGGACACCCTCACACTCACCTGACCCCGCCCCTCCGGACCAACCCGCCGCCGCAGCGAGCGCACCGTCCGGGAACTTCCCTCAGTTTGTTCCCGAGCGGAGCTGGAGGCACCGAACCGGATCCACCGGGTCAACCGGAGCCGCTCTGAGGGGACGGAGCACCGGGACTCACCGGGACTCAGTGTTCTGGTTCTGGTTCTGGGTTTTTATCCGGACGAGGCGGGTTTTCAGGTCCAGGAGGTTCGGAGGGGATCAGAAGCAGCTGCGTTCATGTGGAGCCTAAAAACCCGGAGAGCATCAGCTGATTGATTGATTGATTGATTGATTGGCGGGTCATGGTTCGGTTCTGATCTCATCATGGACCTCCAGCTGCTGCTGCTGCTGCTGATGATGATGATGATGAAGAGGAGCGGAGCCGCCGTGAGGCCGCAGGTCGGTACCAGAACCGAACTTTGGTTTACTTTCAGTTTATTTAATTTTTCTGTTCAGGAAACTGAAGCTTCAAGTTCCAGTCAGAACAAAGAAAGTTCAGGATGTTGAAAAAAAAAAAAAGAAATAAATGAATAAAGATTTAAAAATAATCTGGAATTCCCGAGAAGCATCTAGAATAAAATAAATAAATGTGGAAAATATTCATAAAAATCATCAGATGTGTCAAAAAATGTTTAGAAAAATATCATTACATATAAAATAAGCTGTAGTTTAAATAAGATGCCAAAATGTACAGTTTCAAGAACATTTTAAAAAGTTTCTAAACATAAATCTATTAGGAAATATTAATAATAAATCAGTATAATTTTTTTAAATACTAAAAAAGATCACAACAATCTCAACATATGGAAAAATATTAATAAAAATGTCTAAAAAGGTTTGAAAAATATTGAAAATTAAATAATCTCTTTTAAAAATGCCAGAAAAGCATCTGATTAAAGACTGAAAATAACCATAGAAGATGTCCAGAAAGTGTCTAAAAATAAATAAATAAATGGAGAATAAAATGATAAGAAATAAAATAAAATTCCAGAAAGTAGTCTGATAAAAAGGACAGTATTTCAGAAAGTGTTTAGAAAAATATTACTAAATGAAAACTAAATGTTATTTTAAAATCTATAATATTACAAAACAATATGTGGAAATATTAAAATAAAATATTAAATAAAATCAAATGGTTTTTTTAAATGCCACAAAATATTCTTATAGAAAAATAAAAAGTTATGAACTAAAACATCCAGCAAGTGTCTAAAAATCTGAAAAATATTACAAAAGTGGAGAATAAAATAAGAGGAAATAAAATAAAATTCCTGAAAAGTATCTGACAAAAAGCGGCGGTATTTATAAAACTCCTTAAAGATGTCAGAAAATGCTTAGAAAAAAATCACTAAATATAAAATAAGCTGCAGTTTAATTAAAATATAGAATAGAATAGAAAATATTCAATTATAGGAAAATGTAATTTACAAAAATTACTAAACATAAAATATTATTTAAAATCTATAATATAATAATATGTAAAAATAATAAAATAAAATTTTAAGCCAAATAAAGTATTTTAAAAATGCCACAAAATGTTCAGTGTCTAAAAATCTGAAAAAATACATTTAATCTCAAATTACAATTAAAAAATATTACAAAATGGGTAATAAAATAATAAGAAATAAAATAAAATTCTACAAAAAGAATCTGACAAAAACTTCTTACAGATGTCAGAAAGTTTGTAGAAAAATATCACTAAATTTAAAACAAGCTATAATTTAAATAAAATGAAAAATAAAACGTGTACATTAAATATAAAATATTCAAACAATTATCGGAAAATGTAAAAAATGTTCTGAACATAAAGCTAATTTTTAAAATTTATTTTATTTAAAAAAAATGATATTACAAACAATATGAGGAAATATATTAATATTTATAAAAATGCCACAAAATATCCAGAAAATCTCAAAAATGTTACAAAATTGGAGAATACAATAATAAGAAAATTAAATAAAAACCCGAAAATGTTTAAAAATATATTCCTAAATATAAAATATGCTGTAGCTTCTGTACAAGAAATATAAAATGTTCAAACAATTACAGGAAAATTCATTCAGAAAATTAAAAAAAAAACCCATGAAATTAAGAATTATTTAAAAATATATAATATTACAAATCAATATATGGAAATAATAAAATAAGATATTAAACCTAATAAGAAAAACATCCAGAAAGTGTCTAAAAATCTGGAAAAATATTATAAAATGGAGAATAAAATAATAAAACTAAAACAAAATTCTAAAAATATCTGAAAATGACAAAGTATTATTAAAAAATCCTCAAAAATAGGAAAGTAGATTTAGAAAATTAACTTAATGAGGTTAGAGTTGGACACAAACAGCAGATTAATCAGATTAAAACACACAGATGTAAATATTCAGGACGTCTGAATGGATTTTAGTGAATAATGTGATATTTAAAGAAGAAAATAGAACTCGGATTGATTGAAAATTGGTCATTTTCTGGCAGAAATGTTAAATATTTGAGTTTCTGAGCTCAGATGTGATGATTTGAAGCTTTTCTTTGTCTCCCAGGAAGATAAACATTTTGTCTTTCTGTTTTATTTCCTGTATTTTCTGCTCTTCGGGCCCCTCGGCTCCGTTCGAGGCCCTGAAGCAAACATCAGCGACACGTTTGCAGCTGTTTGCCTCTAAATGTGCAGAAAGGTCTGGATTATTGTCGTCTTCAGCAGACAGATTACCCATCAGCCCCTGCTTCGGGCTCTCAGGAGAATGTCGGATCGTTTTTCAGTCAGATTGAAGCCATGTGAGCAGAAAGTCGTCTGAACCCAGCTTTTATTTTGTAGTTTCTGTCTGAAAGTAGCTGCAGCTGGAAAACTACAAGATGGTTTCTGCTTCTTTGTTGTTGCTTTGAGGTTTTTGTGTCTCTTTGTTGTCGTTTTGTGTGTCTTTGTGGTTGTTTTGCATCTCTTTGTGGTCGTTTTGTGTCTCTGTGGATGTTTTTGTGTTTCTTTGTGGTTGTTTTGTGTCTCTTTGTGGATGTTTTGTGTTTCTTTGCTGATGTTTTGTGTCTCTTTGTTGTAGTTTTGTGTGTCTTTGTGGTTGTTTTGTGTCTTTGTTGATGTTTTGTGTCTCTTTGTTGTAGTTTTGTGTGTCTTTGTGGTTGTTTTGTGTCTCTTTGTGGATGTTTTGTGTTTCTTTGTTGATGTTTTGTGTCTCTTTGTTGTAGTTTTGTGTGTCTTTGTGGTTGTTTTGTGTCTTTGTGGTTGTTTTGTGTGTCTTTGTGGTTGTTTCATCGTTTTCTGGTCATGTTGCATCCCATAGTTGTCATTTTGTCTGTCTTTCTGGTTGTTTTTCATTGGTTTGCGTCTCTTTTTGGTTGTGAATCTTTAGTTTTGAGCCTTTTCATCAGTTTTCTCTTTCTACTGGTCCTTTTGTCTTTGTTCGTTGGTTTGGGTCTTTGCAGTCACTTTTCAACATTTTGAATCTCTTGGTAGTTCTTTTTGTGTTTCTTTGTTGTCGCTTCTGTAATTTTATGATCATTTTCTGTCCTCTACTTATCGTTTTGTGTGTCTTAGCAGTGTTTGTGTGTCTGTTTTTCACTGCTGTGTGTCTCTTTGTGGTGGTTTTGAGTGTCTTTGTTGTTGCTTTTCAATATTTTGTATCTTTGGAGTAGTTTATCATTATTTTGTGGTCATTTCGCGTCTTACAGTTGCTGTTTTGTGTCTCTGCAGTGATTTGAGACCTTTTTTCATTGGCTGGTCTTTTTGTGGTGGTGCATCTTTTGTTTATGGTTTTTACTTGAACTCTTTCCATCTTTTTTCATCTTGTAGACGTCCATTGAGACTGTTATGCATCTTTTTTGTTGGGTTGTCATCTTTCTGATTGGTTTGTGTCTTGTTTGCATCTTTTTGTGGTAATTTTAATCTTATCATGACTTCATTTTTCCATTGTTTTGCCTCATTTTGGTTGTTTTGTGTCTCTTTGTGGTCGTTTTCATGTTTTTGTGGTCATTTTGCACCTTCCAGTCTTCATTTTGTGTGTCTGTGCAGTGTCTTCTTGTCAGTTTGTCTTGGGTTTGTCTCTTTCTGGTTGTTTTGAGAATCTTTGCAGTTTCTTTTTAAACACTTTGAATCCTTAGAATTCTGTTGTGGCATTTTGTGGTAATTTTGCGTCTTATACTTGTTGTTTGTGTCTCTTTCTGTTGGTTTTATAGCATTTGGCAACTGTCCTTGTGGTTGTGTATCTTTTGTTTTTCTTCTTTGTGTTGAGTCTTTGCATCTGTTCTCAGGTTGTAGAGGCCCATTGTGGTTGTTGTGCGTCTTTTTTGTTGGGTTGTGGCTCTTTCTGGTTGTTTTGTGTCTTTTTGCTGTTGCTTTCTTACAGTTTTGTGTCTCTTTGTTGTTGTTTTGACTCATTTTGTGTCTCTTTTTAATCATTTTCATCCTTTTGTCGTCATTTTGCATCCTATAGTCATCATTTTGTGTCTGGTTTTTCATTGTTTTGCCTCTTTTTGGTTGTTTTGAGTCTCTTTGCAGTTACTTTTTACCATTTTGCCACTCTTTGTTGTTGTGTTGAAGCCGTTTTGTGGCTTTTTGTGGTCACTCTATATTTTGAGATCATTTTGCATCTAATAGTCTCATTTTGTGTCGTGTTTTGTGTCTGTTTTTCAATGATTTGCCTCTAGATATACTTATTTTTGTCTCTTTTTTGGGGTGTTGTGTCTCTTTGCAGTTGCTTTTCAACATTTTGTAGCTTTTCGTTGTTGTTTTGCATCATTTTTAGTCTCTTTGTGGTCATTTTTATCTTTTCACGGTCATTTTGCATCGTAAAGTCATCATTTTGTATCTCATTCTCATTGTTTTGTTTCACTTTGTGGTTGTGTTGAGTCTCTGCAGTCGCTTTTTAGAATTTTGTATCTTTGGAGTTGTGTTGTGATATTTTGTGGTTATTTTGCATCTTGTATTTGTTGTATTGTGTCTCTTTCTGGTTGATTTTTGACATTTTGTGGTTTTTGTAGTAGTTTTGAGTCCTGTTGTGGTCACTTTATGATCCTCTGTTGTCTGTTGTTCATCGGTTTGTGTGTCTTTGTGGTCGTTTTCTACAATAGATGTTAACTGTCACGTAGAACAAATGCTCTGGAGCAGATATTCTTAGATCTGATCAGAAATCCGTCCAAACAACCAGCAAATCTACAGATACATTTAAAAACTACAGCAGGAGGAAAATTCTAGTCAAGAAAATAGTTGTGCATTGTTTCTGAGTTTCTTATCATTTAATTGTTTAACTTTGACTTCCCTTCTGTCACTTCTTTACGATGAAACTTCATTAAATTCATTGTGTGACTCGTCTCTGCAGCAGCAGATTTGTTTAAATTCCTGTTTTTGAAGCCGATAAATTCCTGGGCGACACTTTTATTAATTAGAAAACAACAGCAGCTCTTATAATCTTTTAATTCCACATGTTTTTTAGCTTAAAAGCTGCTAATAACTCAGAAAGCTGCATTTGTGTGATATCGATGTTAGTTTGGGTTCGAGAACGACTTGTTTACGTTGAATCAATCATGCCTCCAAACAGTAGGGGGCGCTGCTGATCTCTGAGGGGTTAATTACCGTTATCTGGTTGTTAATAATCGAATGTGACAGACTTTGAGTGTTGGGTTGAAGGTTTGTGAGTCTGTGCGAGTGAAATGTGTTGCGGTCGGTGAACGGAGGTTTCCAGCCAAGTTCACATGTGGGTGACAGATATGTGAGAGGGGGGAGGAGGGATCAAAGGACATGAAAGAGGAAAAAGTGAAAGAAAGCAGTGTTTCACATCTGTATGGAATCAGCCCGCTGCCACATCTGTCCACAAATCCACCGAAGACTCTCATCGTGTGAAGAAACGTCTCCGCTCGAACTGAAGCTGAAGTTGAGAACAAATCAGACACTCGATCTGGTGGTTTGAACCGCAGACTGTTTATAAAAAAGATGCATGTTGCCTCCAGGTCTGAGAGTGAATCCTGAAAGCAACCAGCAGGGGGCGACTCCTCTGGATGGAAAAACAAGTCTAAATGTGTAGAAGTCTATGAGAAAATAGTCTTGCATTGACAGAGTGCTTTGTAGAATAGTCTGACTGCACTTTATTATTATTATTATGCTACAGGGATAAAAACACTCAACATGTAGCTGATAGTCTTATGTAGCAGAGTAATAATAAGATGTAGTCAGACCATTCTACACAACACTGTGTAGATTGCACTTTATTATTTTTATTCTACTATAGGGATAAAAATATTCAACACATGACTAATAGTCTTACATAGTGGAGTGATAGAAAGCTCGGTGTCAGTGCTGTGTAGAATGGTCTGACTGCACCTCATTATCATTCTACTATAGGAAGAAAAGCACTCTCAGCAGGTAACCAGTAGTCTTACATAGTAGAATGATGATAAGGTGCAGTCAGACCATTCTACAAGGCGGTGGCACACCACTGTGAAGAATGGTCTGACTGCACCTTATTCTTCTTCTACAGGGATAAAACATTCAACACATGAATAACAGTCTTACATAGTAGAATGATAATAAGGTGTAGTCAGTCATGCATCTACACAGTGTTGTGTCGAAGAGTCTGAATGCATCTCATTTCAATTCTGCCATAGGGAAAAACACTCAACACTTGACCAATAGTCTTCCATAGCAGAGTGATAATAAGCACTGTCAGTGTTGTGTAGAATGTCTGACTGCACCTCATTATTATTCTACTATAGGAAGAAAAAACACATGTAACCAATAGTCTTACATAGTAGAATGTTAATAAGGTGCAGTCAGACCATTCTACACAACACTGTGTACTCTGCACCTCATTATCATTCTACTATAGGGGGGAAACACTCAACACCAGATGTACAAACATGCTTTACAGAACGATAATAAAGTGAAACTAGACTGTTCTACACAGTGCTGTGTAGAATGGTCTGACTGCAACTCATTATCATTCTCCTAGAGAAAAAAACACATGTGACCAATAGTCTTGTATTGCAGAATGATAATAAAGTACAGTCAGACCATTCTACGTAGCACTGTGTAGAATGATCTGACTGAATTGTCTTTCTGTCATGCAGGTGTTTTGGTCAGGAGTAGAGTGTTTTGAAAACAGAAACACATAGAGAGCAGAAAGGGAAGGAGAAAAAAAATACTTTATGGTCTCTGTCACTAGTTTCAAGTCTTTTTCAGTACAGCGTGATGTTTTTCATGTAGTAAACCATTATGGCTCGATAAATTCATGGTGGCTACAATCATATTTTACATACAGTTGGTGATATGAACTCATGTAAAAATTTAAATAAGTTGTTTTTTCCCCCATTTACTTCAACGCAGAGAGCGTTAATGATAACAGCAGCACCTGGTGGATGTTAGCAGAACTGCAGCAGCACCTCTGAAGCATTGATTGGTTAATCATTCTGCATGTTTGGTGTTTTTCAGACATCTGGCAGTAGCAGAGAGACGTTCGCTCACGGAGGAATTAGAAACAAACGCTATGCTATCAACCCCCTGGGACACAAGTGGACTCATCACAACATCACATACAGGTAGGAGGACAACTTCAGGTAGCAAAAGAGTGCAAAAATCTGTGATTTGTTCTGTTGTTTTTAAAGATTTAATGTTGCACAAAGATACACTGAGATTCTGATTCTGAAAAGACTTCTGGGCAAGTTTTGGAAATAAAAGCTCCCCTTTCCTTTTCTGCTGCTAAACATTTTCCAGTAGAGTTGATGAGATCTTCTGGATTCAGAAGCTGCAAATCTGTTCTGGAAAACTATGTGTGTCTTTAGCAGCAGAGTTTAGGCAGCTTAAGGACGCGGACAGAACTGCAGATTGATTTATAGTTTTGTAATGTTTAAGTTTGAGTTAATAGTTTAGAAACATAATCCACAGTGTCATCTGCATATAAACTGACGTTTACCTCAATTCATGTAGGATGTCTTTAAGTGGGAAAGTGTAAAGTTAAAAAACAAGAACAGCAGAGGTCCTCATACTGAGCCTTGTGGTGCACCACCATTTATAGACGTGCACGAACTAGATAAACATCATGTTGCTGTCACAATACGCCAAGCCGACAAACTTCTGTATCATTGTGTCTGGTCTCTACTGACTACAGAAACACATTAGAAAAACATTCTAACATGTCCAACCAACAGTCAAACCCAAAAATATCTGATTTAAAATCATATGCAACCCAGAAACTCAGCCTGGTCTGACACAGTATTGCTTGAATCAGAATAGTTCCAGACTGATTGTCTTTTTGATTGCCTGCTGAATTCTCTATTGCCACATCTGAGCAATTTTGAAAGATTATTTTGCAACACAACATGAAAGTTTTAATTTGGCTCTGTGTCTAAATGTTTTATTTTTAGGTTGAATCTCGAACATGACACATCTGAAAATCATGTTTTATATTTGCTGAGGACTCTGTTTAGCAGGTTCTACCTTTTTGTGTTTTAATGTAAATTCAGTTTCACGCCGCTGAATCCAGCTGATTAGGCTCAGTTGTGTTCGTTGAATGCTCTCTGATTGGCCGTCTGCTTTTCACACAGTTTCTTTACCCTGAATTACGTCTTCCAGGCTGATTGTCCTTACAAGCTTTGCGAATCAAACGCCTGACAACAGAGACTGTAGAGGAGGCGGAGCTTCACACAGCCTGACAGGCTTCACTCAGGGCAAGAAAACCCTCCAATCAGAGTCCTTTTACCAACGTCTGTCTGTTTATCTGTTTCAGGATCACTAAGTTTCCCAACACTCTGAACGTGGAGGACACCAGGAAGGCCATCAGCATCGCCTTCACCAAATGGAGCGACGTGTCGCCGCTGACCTTCACCGAGGTCACCGAGGTCAACGCCACGGCTGACATCACCATCGGTACCACACAAACACACAAAATGGAGATTTGGGAAGTTTTGTGACATCAACCTTGATAATTACCTTTCAGAAGTATAAAACTATAATTTCCAACCCTAGTTTTACATTACAAACGTAAACATGAGTTTTTGTTTGTGTTTTCCAATCTATACGCTGAGCAAGAGAGTTTATGTAGTACATAACATGAGTACATCCTCGTGCAATATCATTTAAATATCACTTGATTCACATGACTTTGGGCTTTGGACGGTTATCATGCAAGAATGCTCCTCTTCTTCAAACTTCTGCAGACTGCTTTGCATTCAGGCAACCCCATACTATCACACAAACGTCTCCATGCTTCACTGTCAGGTCTATGCTTTCACTGTGGCCATCCTTTGTTGGGTTCAGATCAGACATGTTGGACTCCATCTGAGCCCAACAAATTATCTTGGTGTCATTTTACCAAACAATGTTCTCCCAAAATTCATCAGGCTTCTTTTCAGGTTCTTAAGCAAAATGTCATCTTGTTTTGTGTCAAAAAGCAAGAGAAGGGATTGTTCTTGTACTCTGTTCTTAGAGGTTGATGTTCTTCACTGTCTGAGCTTTACACAAAGTCCTCTTTCCACTGATAACCCCTGTGCCAAGTCTGAATCAGCTGATGATTGGTTTTTCCAGCCAGATTGTGAAAACAGTTCACCATCTGTGGAGTCATTTTAGAAATGCAACCACTGCAACCCTGATTAGTGGTACTGTGACTCCTTCTATACCTCCCAGTAACTGCTGACACTGAGTTTCACTGATTTTTAGTTGTTCACCTACATTTTTTATGCTTTAGTTTCTTTGTCAAGTCTCAGATTTTTCAGTTCCTCTGTTCAATTCCTTTTCATTTGCAGCCATAATGTAGACATGCAGATAGAAACAGTGCACAGGTCCACAACTGAGAAAGTTCTGCTCTTCATGATTCATTTTAGAAACATTGTTCGTGCAGTTGGTCTGATTGAAAATCACAGGTGTGTTTAGTTTCAGTGATCACAGGTGGGTTCACTTTCTTGCACTGATTTTCTACTTTAAGGCTTTCTAAAGTATTTGTTTTTGACTGTTCATAAGAATAAATACTGAACTGAGAGGTGATGCAGTTTAGTCCTTTTGATATTTAGGTGTACTCACTGTTGCTGTATATTAAACAAATGTTCATTTGGGAATCCCAGATTCCACAAAAACAAATTAAAACTAAAGTTTTCTTGTTTAGATTGGCAAAAAAATCCCAAATCTCTACGTCAATATTGAAATCCCGGGGTGCCACTATTAATGTGTTTTATTTGACAACATAGATTTTGAATTTTTTTCCACTTGGAGCTGTTTCAGAAAGTTTTCTATCAGTGTTTATTTTGGCACCTGATACTGGGATTTCAGTGTTATTGTCATAACGGTTCCTGTCCTGGTGCGTTAGGTTTCTACACCTTCAACCACACCGACTGCTGGTGGTCTCCTCTCCACCCGTGTTTTGACGGGCTGAACGGGGAGCTGGCTCACGCCTTCCTGCCACCACGAGGAGAAATCCACTTCGACAACCACGAGTTCTGGATCCTCGGCAAGTCCAGGTTCAGCTGGAAACAAGGTAACTGTACTGCAGTGACTGTAGTAGTACTACACCCTGGTGTGATGGTATCAGGCTGGATGACTCTGTTTGGTTCTGCAGGCGTTTGGCTGAACGACCTGGTCCAGGTGGCGGCTCATGAGATCGGTCACGCTCTGGGTCTGTGGCACTCCAGAGACCCTCAGGCTCTGATGCATCCCAACGCCACCTACACCGGACAGAGGAACATCGCCCAGGATGACGTCTGGGGCATCCAGAGGCTCTATGGTAACGCTGTAAAATCTTTATTTATATAGTGAGAATTCACAACTCAGGGCTGCACAGTATATCGGTGGTTAGCACCGTTGCCTTGCAGCTAGAAGATCCCTGGTTCGCGTCCTGGCCTTCCCAGAATCTTTCTAGATGGAGTTTGCATGTTCTCCCTGTGCATGCGTGGGTTTTCTCCAGGTTCTCCAGCTTCCTCCAACAGTCCGAAAATATGCTGAGGTTAATTGGTAACTCTAAATTGTCCGTAGGTGTGAATGTGAGTGTGATTGTCTCTGTGTGTAGCCCTGTGATCGACTGTTACCTGTCCAGGTGTCTCCTGCCTTCACCCTAAATCAGCTGAGATAGACTCCTGCCCCCCGTGGCCCTAATAAGGATTAAGCGCTGTATATATGATGGATGGATGGAATTCGCAACTTAAGTGATCTCAGGGTACTTCACTTAGTGAGGTGAAGATTGCAGTACTTGTACGTCAGTCTGGGGATGAATACAGTACTTGCACTTCATTCTAAGGGTAAATGCAGTACTTGTACTTCATTCTAAGGGTAAATGCAGTACTTGTACTTCATTTTAAGAGTAACTGCAGTACTTCATTCTAAGGGTAAATGCAGTACTTGTACTTGATTCTGCTGCTTCTCTGCAGGTTGTCTGGATAAGAAGAGGGTCTGTGATCCGTGGGCTCGACTTGGTTTCTGTGAGCGGAGGAAGACCTTCATGAAGAAGAACTGTCCTCAGCGCTGTGACCTCTGCTATGGTGAGACCTGACCTCTGACCTCTGGTCCTTGACCTCTTACCTTGACGTCTTCCCTCAGGACACAGATCTCTGCTGAACACAGTCGAGTCTTCATCCTCCATCAGAAACTTGACTCCGTCTCATATCATATCTCGTCCGTATCTCGTTTCCTGTCACAGAGCCTATGGATCCCGTCGCCACGCCAACGCCGCCTCCAGCCAACGTGAAGATCAAGATGGTTCCTAGGGGGAAGGTGGTAGGTTTCCGCTGTGGAACCAAAAACCCTCGATCGCCTCCGAAAGTCAGGTCAGCTGATCAATACTCTATTATTTAACAGTGAGATCTGAGGCTGGAGGTCAACAACTGTCACTAATCACATGATGTATGATAATATATGATAAAGTTCAAGACAGTATTTACATGTTTTTACAGTCTCACCAGTAGATATGAAGTTTTGTTGGTTAGTTGTTCAATTAAATTTGACTTCTTGGTGTTTAAAACCAAAATGTAAAGCTGAATCTCTCCTCTCCGTCTTCTGCTCAGCTGGTACAAAGACGGCGAGCAGATCCTCACCTCCATCCCCGGCTACATCGTCATGAAGGACCGAGACCTCCGCATCGTCGCCAACGAGTTCAACGAGGGCGTCTACACCTGTCGCATCCATCGCCGTGGTGACATCGTATCCGCCAACTCGTGGGCGATCCGGCTGAAACCAGAACCGCCATCCAACAGCTGAGGACGTCTGCAGGGAGACGGACAAACGGCCAATGAGGTGATGACGGGAAGGTTTGTGGAACTCGCAGCGGTCAGATCTGTGGATTAGCAGGAGGTCAGATGGTTCAGGCTGCATCTTCAACATGTTTGGACCTTATTCCAGGTTTTCTGATGCATCGTTGGCAGACCTGTGAATCGGTTTTGTTACAGAACAGACTGCCAATCTGTAGCAGCTCTTTGGTTCCAGCAGGACTTCATGTCAAAAACTCATAATCCTGTAAAATGTCTTTTATTGTTTTATTTCTGTTCCACCTGAGCTGCTGTGTCCAGGTGGTTCATGTTTACATCTCTAGCTTCTGTTACTGTAGCCAAAAAACCTAAAAACAGCAGCTCTATTAAAATGTTTAAGTTCTACAAACTCAGATCGACACAGTTTTTAAGTTGTACCATGCAGAGATGGTGATTGTTGTTACAGCCATGAAAGCTATCTTTAGCTAATTACCCTTAGTTGGTTATCTTTGGCTCGCTAATTTTAGCTGGTTAACTTTTGTTTACTTGCTGTAGTTGGCTAATTCTGGCCTGCTAAATTTAACCAGCTAGCACTGGCTTGCTTGCTGTAGTTAGCTAATTCTGGCCTGCTAACTGTAGCTAGCTAACTTTGGCTTGCTTGCTGTAGTTGTCTAACTTTTGCCCGCTGTATTAGCTGTCCAAGACTCAATCAGACCGACACATTTTTTATGTTGTAGCTTCTAGAAAAATGGATTATTGTTACAGCCACAACAGCTAACATTAGCTGTTTAACTTTGGTTTACTAACTTTCCCTGGTTAATTTTGGCTAAATAAGTGTGGCTTGCTCAGGTTGGTTTATTAAATTTGACTCGCTAACTTTAGCTCGCTCACCTTGGCTTGTTAACTTTGGCTTGCACACTGGAGAAGATTATCAAGTTGACTTCAGCTAGCTGAATTTAGTTTGCTAACATTAGCCGGCCAACTTTGGTGAGCTAACTTTAACTGGCTAACCTTAGTTGGCTAACTCTAGCATCCACAGCTTATCTGGTTAACTTTGACTCATTAAATTTAGTTGGCTATTTTTTACTCCCTAACTTCGGCTTGCTTACTATTACTGGCTAACTTAAGCTCAGTTACTTTAGGTAGATCAATAGATCACTTAGCAGCAACAGTAATGTGACTCCCCCGTCCCCTTTGACCTTCAACTGTTTTCATTCTTAGCAATACTCAACTTTGACTTTTGTCCTCTGTGGTAACCATAGCAATGTGGCCATTTTGGAGTGGTGGTCATAAGTGGTTCTGTAGGTTATGTGATGGTACAAAGCTGACTTTTTTATCTGAATATGTAAATTATTATTCCTATAGTACACAACAGAACTGAGTACACCCCTGAGCAAATGATTCTGAATTGTATCACCTCGCAGTAATCAGATTACTTCTAAGTCGAACAGTAGGGGATATGAAGTAGCACATACATTTGATACATACACAGGCATGCTGCCATCAGTAGATGTCATCTCCCGAACACTTTTTACACTCATGCAGCCCCAAATCATCACGTTAACACCTCTGTTCTTCACTGTCAGGATTATGCATTCACTGTGGTGGTCCCGGTCAGGTTCACATCACACTTGAGCAGAGTTTCATTTTGAAGTTTTGTACCAAAGAGCAAACAACTTTTTTGTTCTTGTCATCCGTCCATAGAGGTTGATGTCCTTCACACTGTCGGAGCTTCATAGAAACTCTGATTTCCATTGATAAGTAAGTCTGAAGCAGCTGCTTATTGTTTTTCACAGCTAGATTTTTTGAAGTAGTGCAGCCCTGATTAGTGGTACTATGGCTCCTTCTGTACCTCCTGATTGCTGTTGACACTGTTTCACTGATTTCGAGTTGATCTTCCTGGATGTTTTTCCATCTTTTTTCCAGCAGATTTTTTAGTTCAATTCAGCAATTCTTTTTCATGTGGAGCCATGATGTAGACATACAGATAGACACTACCCATAGGTCCAAAACTGACAAATTTCTGGTGTTTACTGTTCATTTCTTTAACCAGTTGGGTTGTTTGGAAATCACAGCTGTAGTCAGTTCAGTTTCAGTGATCACAGATGCATTTGCTTTTGTTGCTACTTTGGTTCCTTTATTTTCAAATACTATCTTTATGAAGTCTTTGTTTTTTACTGTTTATGAGATGACCTGCACTACTGGTCAACTTAGAAATACTGCAGTTATTCAGAGGTGCTACAATTACAGTCATTTGACCTGTGAGGTGTTTATCTTCTTACTGTTTGTGACAGTTTCCTTCCTTTTGAATTAATTTGTTCTCTTATCGTACCCATGTAGGTTTTTGTTTCTTTCTCTCTGTGTAGTTTAGGAGGATATTTGTGGCTTTTTGCTGGTGAAAACAATAATCTGTGGATCAGTATTTTTGTGGTCTTCATGTTTCGAGGACGAACTCTATGAACCTAAAACCACAGGAGCTTATGTGAGCAGTTTTCATTGAGGTGAACGAGGAGCCGGGTCTCCTATTACATCTGAGCTAATAACAGATTGATAACAGATCTCAGCGCTGGACATCCGAACAAAAAAAGACTTCAGCTTCATCTTCTTGTGACACGAATCAGCCACTTCTTGTTTACACAAGGACAGATCCTTTAAAGGCATGTTTTTACCTCACTGTGATGGAATATAACAGGTTTACTCACACAGTTTAACTGGATCTCAAGAAAATCTGCTTAAGAAAATGTGAATTATCGCAATTCCATCCACTGCTACATTTAAAGGAGTCAGTAACAGGGCAAAAGTTTTGTTTTTTGAAAATATGTCTGTGAAGATTCTCAGTCATCCACGTGCATCAGAGGAAACTAGTTGGACTTCTTGGTTTTGGAAGATGTTTCATTTCACCTTTATGCAAAAGGCCTCTTCAGATCTAACAAAGCGGTGGGGAGTCATCCATCCCCAGGCAGTTTCACCACAACTGATACCCCGAGTCATCCGTCCGCATCAGTTTTATCATTATTAGCACCTCGAATCATACCTTCCTAGGCAGTTTCACCTCCATTTGGACCTCAGGGTACGTGAGTCTTCTCTATATTCAATGGGGTAGCGATCTCTAGTCAAAGTAGAGAGTCTACCATACCAAATATCAGGTACTTAGTCCTGAGATCCTTCCTCAGGCAGTTTTACTGTAATTAACACCTTGGGTCCTCCTTCCCCATGCAATCTCACCACCCTTCCTACCTTGAGTCATCCCACACAGTACACCACACAGTTTGCCTGCCATTGACACTTACAGTCACCCATTCCCAAGCAGTTCCACCCCCTTTAACACCTTAAATCATCCCTCACCAGGCAGTTTTACCAACATTCACACCTTAGGGCATGAGAGTCTTGCCTATGTTCAATGGAATAGCCATCTCTAGACAGCGAAGGGGGTCTTCCACACCACTTAACAGGTAGTTATAGGTAGTACTGAGATCCCTCGCCAGGCAATTTGACTACAAATAATTCTTCAAGACATTCATCCCCATGCAGTTTTACCATCATTTACACCTTGAGTCATCCCCTCTTGGGAAGTTTCACCACCAGTAATACTTTTAATCATCCCTCCCATGGTAGTTTGGCCAGCGTTGTGACATTAGCCTTCCCTCCACTGGTAGTTTAACCATCTTTGACATCTTGAGTCATCCCACCCCTGGCAATTTCAACACCATTCACACCTTAAGGGTCATTAACGGGCATTGGGTCATGTGATTTTGGGGTTAGAATGAATGCCTAGTTCTCCTCACCAGTCAGAAATGAGAAAGTCTCTTGGATGAAGGTGAAACATCTTCAGGAACCAAAAACAAAAGTCCGGCTGTCTTCTCCTGAAACACTTAGGTTTGGAAACACAGTTATTAAAACCACAAAGCAACAGCAGCTCTTATAAACTTCAGATTTCACATAGTCTACTAGTAATCTTGGACCTGTATTTGTATGATACCGACTCCTGTTTGGGTTAACAAGACTCTTGTTTACATGGAAACAGACTGTAGACGCCGGCGTCCACACAGCAGAAAGAAGTTGAACCACTTGAGTGAAGAAGAAAACGTTAAGAAATCAGACATTTCTGTTAGTTTTAGTTTTTAGTTCTGGTGCTCAGCTCATAGTTTCACATAGTTTTAGTTGTGATTCATGTACATCTGTTTCTGCTTTGCTTTTGTAGATGTTTTTTTTCTCCTCAAACATGAACTTTTTTTTTTAATGCAAATTGAAAATGCTGATGGAGACACATCGACTTTGGTTCAGGTTTCTCAGATTTAGCTTATTCCGCTTCCGTCTTTTTGTTTCGTGATACAAATAAAAATGTTCATCTGATTCCTGCTGGCTGAGTCAACCTGGTTTTATTTGTTTGTCGTAAAAACGTCCAGTTAAAGCAGGAAATTAACAACCTAATAATGATGTTTAATTTTATTACGTCTGAACAGAAAAGCAGTTTTGTTTGTTCAGCAGATATTTATTCGTGTGAACTCCGACTGAACCTGGAGCAGCAGCGTGGAAACAACCGTAAACTAGAATATTTAGTGAGAAGCCGCCGTTTGTTGTTGTTATTTCCAGACGTGATCCAGAAAACCACTGATGTCTGTGAAGGAAACAAAAGCCGGCGAACAAAGAGCGTCTGGTTTTAACCCTGTGCGACCCACATCTGCTGCTTCTGTCTGGCTGATGTGGGTCAAACAACATCACGTTTCTCCTTAAAAACACATGAAAACAGGCCACTGCTGCAGAAAGTCACAGTTTACTGCATTTCCCGTGTTTTCATGGCTGCATCGTTAATTATTTTTGAAATATTTTATTCGAAAACCACCCAAAAACAGGCAATTGACCTTTTTTTCTAACAAAATATATTCTGTTCTTTAGGCTTCTTCATGTTTATACATATACAGTGTATGTGCTTGTCTTTATTCTTGTTATTTTCTTCCTTTTGTTGTTTTTGTGTTGTTTTTATAGAACAAACATTACACTCAGACACAGATATTAATACAAAGTACCCAGAAATTCATCAATAAGCGCTTTATAATAATTTAAGAGTCACAGTTTTTTAAATATTACTCATTGTTTTGGTTAGATGTGATTATTAGCTATAATTAACAGCTAAATATGCAATAATTAATCAACGAAAGCAGCCATTTAATATTGAGTCAATTAAGTCTGAAACCTGAGCAAAAAATGAACAAATTTTGAAATATTTAAAAGAAATGTGTATATAAGTTTAAATAAATTATGTTTTATATATATATATATATATATATATATATATATATATATATATATATATATATATATATATATATATATATATATATATATATATATATATATATGTGTGTGTATAGAAAATTTTATAATAAATCAATCAATTTTAAAATATCAAAATTAATAAAAATTAACAAAATAGGATGATCATCTAAAACATTAAACAAAATAAAAATAAAGACATTTTTGAGGTATTTTATTTTAAACATCCCAAAAACAAACTTGTTTTTTAACAAAATTAATTCTCTTGTTAGATCTGCCTCTATTTCACATTATATGTAGAGTATGTCTTCATCTTTATTCTTATTTTCTTCCTTTTGTTGTTTTTGTGTTGTTTTTATAGAAAAATCATTACACTCAAACAGAAATATCAACACAAAATACCAATAAATTCATCAATAGGCACTTTAGAATATTTTAAGTTTTGTGAATATTATTTGTTGTTTTGGTTAAATGTGATTTTTAGGTGGAATTAACAGCTAAATATGCATTGATTAATCAACCAAAGTAGCCATTTAATAATGTTATTGTTTGAATTCTTTAGAAAATAATTATTTAAGTTTTTATTGCTTTATTTTTAAAAATTGCTTAATTTAAATTTATTTACAAAACAGTTAATTGAGCCTGAAATGTGAACAAAAAATAAACAAATTTTTAAATATTTAAAAGAAATGTGCATATAAATTTAAATAAATTATATTTATATACAAATATAGAAAATGTAATAATAAATGAATCAATGTCAAATATAGAAATTAATAAAATAGGATGATCATGTTAAACATTAAAAAATAAAAATAAGACATTGTTGATTTTTTAAAATAAAATAATTTCAAAATTTTGCAATAATTGATTATTTATCTAAATTAATGCTTTTACCTTTTGCATTATTTACTAACTACCATTGATGAAGCCTGATCAATGATCAGTTTGTAATTCACAGGTGAGTTAGTTCACCTGCACTTACTTAGCCCTGATGGATTGTGGGAAACATTCAGCTCCACTTCCTGTTTCTAACTAAACAGCACCACCTGCTGGACACACGTTTACTTTTACAGTGAACTGTAATGTTTGAATAGAGTTTGGTTCATAAAACAGAATTTAACCACAGACCTTTATTACTAATAAAGAGCGCCACCTGGTGGAGAAACCAAAAGAACACCACAGTAAACTGGAATATTCAGTAATCCTCAGTCAAAGTCAACAAGTCCTTTAGTCAAGGTCAACAAGTCCTTTAGTGGAGATCAACAAGTCCTTTAGTCAAGGTCAACAAGTCCTTTAGTCGAGATCAACAAGTCCTTTAGTGGAGGTCAACAAGACCCCAATCCATGTCAACAAGTTCACAGTCACTTGGACCAACAAGACCACAGTTACGATCTGCTAGTCCCCAACTGATGTCAACAAGTCACAAGTCTGGACCAGCAATTCTGCAGTTAATGTCTGCAAGTCCTTTAGTGGAGATCAACAAGTCCTTTAGTGGAGGTCAACAAGATGTCAATCCATGTCATAAAGTTCACAGTCATTTGGAACAACAAGACCACAGTCAGGATCCACTAGTCCCATAATGATGTCAACAAGTCACAAGTCTGGACCAACAAGTCTGCTGTTCATATCAAGACCACGAGTCTCACGTTGGACCAATAAGACCCCAGTTGTGATCCACTAGTACCCAACTGATGTCCACAAGTCCCCGTTCAGGACCAATGAAGTCAGGACCTACTATTTCACAGTGCAAGTCAACAAGTCCCCACTCTGCACCAACAAGTTTTCATTAAAGGTCAACAAGTCTACACTCAGGACTAACAAATCCACACTCTGGACCAACAAGTCCCTAAAAAGTCCTCAGTTTATACCAACAAGTCCTCAGTTAGGACCAGCAAGCCCCCTATTTGAAGTTAGGACCAAGAAATCTCTAGTCGGGACCACCAGATCCAAAATCTAGACCACATCTGGATCAATAAGCCCCCCAAGCCCAGGTGAGGACCAACAAGTCACCAGTTTGTACCAATAAGTCCTCAGTTAGGACCAAGAAGACCCTATTTGAAGTCAGGACCAAGAAATTACTAGTCTGGACCATCAATTCCCATATCTAGACAAAGTCCTGTATCTGGATCAACAAGCACCCACTAGTACAAGTGACGACCAACAAGTCCCCAGCTAATGTTAACAAGTCCCCAGTCAGGACCAACAAGTCTTTAAGTTGAAGTCAGAACCAGTAAGTTCCAAGTCAACGTCCACAAGTCAGAATTTCAGTCTGACTTTTATCAGCTGTTTTACAGTTCAGACAGTAAACACAAATGCAGCGTCTATATTCAAAATGAAACTTTATTCAGCAAACAGGAATGTTCAGGTGACGCTGCACACGGTGCAGACACACCTGTCGGCTCCTCCAAACCTTCTGATTCAAAAGACCTTCATCTCACTTCTGTCAGGTGTCCTCAGGCGAGGACGGACAGCATTAGTTTGGTCTTAACACTGGAACAGTTGACGGGAGCAGGTTGGACTGTGACCCCCCCACCCTGCTCCCGCTGCACTGATAAGGTGTACTCGGTGGGGGCGGGGCTAAAGCTCAGGTAAACACAGAAAGGCACAGGGTGGAATGACATGAGGCTTGTTTACGGACAGAGAGCCCTGTGAGAAGGTCAGCGGGCAGCGACATGTTAAATCAACACAGATAGCTGGAGTACAGGCTGCTGTCTGGGGGCGGGGCTAGTGTGTGGGCGGGGCTTGTTTGGTAATTTGTGTGACGGCATTTAGAAGTTCAGGAATGTTTCGTTGTATCATTTCGGGGCGGGAACACGACAGACTGCTGACGTCCACCTTCTCAGATCCTCTGGTGTCGGTGTTTTTGTCGTGGCCCCACCCCCCCTGCTGGTGATGTCACTCTACATGCCCATCCTGATGCTCTGGATGATCTGGAAGATGGCTGCAGGACGCCACAAAAACAAACCGAGAGTCAGACAGACAGCAGAGGAAACACAAACAACAATCTGTGTTGATTAGTTGTAGTTTTCATTATTTTCATTTAGTTTCTCCCACCTGGTTGGAAACAGATAAAAATGTTCCACGTTTTAATCTACAGTCTTTTGTGCTGCGTCCAGCAGTCTGAGCTGATATCGGCTAGACTTTGATGTTTGATCAGTTTTTTTCCTGGCAGAGTGAGACCTCTGCTTTCTGCTCTCCACCTGAGCGTGCTCAGATAAACCTGTTTGAACACCTGATGCAGGTGTTTTTTATCGATCACTTCCTGACAGGTTGTTGTGACACGAGAGCTTAGTGACACTGAAGGACAGACTCCGCCCACATCATGTGATGCCAAAGGGGGCGGGGCAACGTTTAAATTAATTTAGTTTTTATTTTGTCTTTTATATATTTTATTGATGTTTATTTATTTGTTTGTTGATGGTTTTCATTTGACAATGGATTGGTGTATTTTTTTATATTTTTTATTTCTATATTTTATTTTTTCACCATTTTGTTTGATTATTTTAAAATTATCTTTTTTTATTTGTATTGTTCTATTTTATTAATATTATAATTATTAGTTCACTATTTTATTGCTTGAGCTCTTTTGTTTTCCTTTTTGTTGATTCAATTTAAACATGAAACTGTGATTAAATACTAGAAATATTATAAACCTGTCAAACACACAAAAATATTTTTTAAAATGAAAATAACCAAATAGATGAATTTATAAAAATACTAACTTTAGAAGTAGACACAGATAAATTTCTTAAAACTAAATAAAGAATAGAGAAAAATATTTATGGTTAAAATATTAAAGAAGAAAAGATCAGCTCCTTGGTGCTTCTACAGATGAATACTTCCTTTAATTTTTTTATTTCATCAACTTATTGTTGTTAAAATGAAGAATCAAGATTTTGTGGACTTAATAATTAGTAAAATAATCGACCGGAACTGAAAAAAAATAGAAGAGTTGAAAATGGACTTTCAGCAGAGGAAATGGTGGTGTAATTTAATGTAATTTAATGTAGTTTAGTTTAATATAATTTAATGTAGTCTAATGTATTTTAATTCAATGTAATTTAATTTTATATAATTTTATTATATTTAATGTGGTTTCATTTAATTTAATGTAATTTAATGTAATTTAATTTCATGCAGTTTCATTTAATATAATTTGATTTAATATAATTTAAGACAATATAATTTTTAAAATTTAATTTAATGTAATTTAATTAAATTATCTTAATTTAAGGTCAAACATCCAAACAACAAACAGAGGAAGATGAAGATGAGGAAGATGAAGATGAGGAAGACTCGCCTGATCCACAGACGACGAAGACGAAGAGCGCCAGCAGCCACGGTCCGACTCCTTTATCATCCGTCAGGTTCCTCTGAAACATTTATTGATCACAATCATTGATTATCGATTCAATAACAGCAGCATCATTAGAATTCTAATCATTTATTTTACTTTAACACCGGTTTGTTTTTCTGTTTAATATTTTATTTACCGGTAAAACTGATCACGGATCAATAAGGTTGATTGATCCTGAAACCGTTTCTGCACATTTGTGTCAATAAATCAATACTATTGATCGGTTTCTGATCAGAAATATGTTTAGATTTTTAATAAATTTGCAGGAATGTTTAAAAACCTGTTTTCATTTTGTGGTTATTGATTGATTGATTGATAATAAATAAATAAAAGTTATTGATCCATTTCTGATCTGATCGATAGATTCAGGAATAATTTGATATTTTATACTTAATTCTCAGTTAAACTAAAGTCTCAGTTTGTCGTTATTGATTACTGATTATTGATTGATTGAACAAAAGTGTCACATTGATCCAGATAAATCTGAACATTTTCTGAATCCACTGATCCTGATTATTGATTATCGGCTCATTGATCGGTTATTTCTGTCTCTGTTTTTGTGTTTATTGATGAGGATTTAATCAGAGTGATCGATTGATCAGTGATCGATCAATGGGTTCAAAAAAGTCTGAATTGGTAAACATTTGCAGAAATATCTAAGAAATCCGCTTCCACTCATTGTTATTGATTATTGATTGTAGATTATTGGAACAGTTTGATCAGTGAAAACTTTCTGAGAGTTTTACTTCCCTGATTATTGATTATTGGTTAAGTCTTTTTGATGACTACTGATGGTTATTAAATCAAACTAAACTCACTGATCTGTGATTGATCAGTAGATAAACATCAGATCACTTATCAATCATGTGTATTGATCCAGATGTTACTCAAAGTGCTGACTGAACTATGAAGCAGCTGACTGATCAAAGTGATTACTGATCATCTGGAACCTCTTTTAAATCGATCACAACATATCGATCCTCACATACAGACGTTTTAACCTTAAATAAACAGATAGAAAAGATGATAAATCACTTTTTTTCCTCTGAACTGGTTCCACTGGGACTAAACTGGGTTTTCTAACTGGTTCTGGAGCTCTGAGACTCGCTGCTCTGCTCTGGTTTCTGATCAGTGACCTGATCGGAGAGTTTCCGTCGGTTTCCAATCACCTCCATCGATCAGAGATCAGCTGAACTCACCGTAGATTTGGCCACGTTTCCTCTCTGGGTGATGTTCTTGCTGTGCTTCTCGTTGGCCATGCGGATCCTCTGTTTGGCCACCATCTTGTCTTCTTATCCTTTGTTTGTTTGTTTGTTTTTTAATCGGTTTTGTTTGTTTTGTTCGTCGCAGTTTGTTTGTCTCCGCTCCGTTCTCTCCGCTGCCTGTCGGTCTGGAACGAACTCCTGATTGTCTACGTACTCAAAAAGATCAGGCCCCGCCCCCTCCGGCGTCAGGTCGCGCCCACAAGGTCAGCTGACCACCGCGTCAAGCTTCAGCCTGTCACAATAAGACTTCCGGATTGCGCTTTCAACATTAAATCTTAATAGAATAGAATAGAATACTTTATTAATCCCAGAGGAGAAATTTGGTGCTACAGCAGAAAGAGTGAGGTTCCCACCACCATAAATATAGATAGTTAAGCAAAAATGTGCAGTAAATGAAAATAAACAATAAGAAAAATACAAAATCTAAAATGCACATTGACTGTAATATACACTGTAATTAAAAACAGAAAAAAGAATTGTCCAAATTGAGTCAAAAAACTGTACAAAACTATTAAAAGCTTGAAAGTGTGTCTAAATTGGCTCAAAATATTTCGGTAAATTGTTCAAGATCATTAAAAAAATGGCTTGAAAACCACCAAAAAAATGACCCAAAATATGTCCAAAATGACAAAAACCAAAAAATGTGCAGTAAATTAAAATAAACAAGAAGAAACTTATAAAATGTAAAATGTAAAATGACTGTATTATACAAAAAAAGAAAGAACTGGCCAAACTGTACATAATTATTAAGAGCTCATCAAAAATGATTAGAATTTGTACATAATTATTGAAAACACATTATTGATTCGAAATATTGTGTTAAATTGTTCGAAACGATTGAAAAAAAATGGCTGAAAACCAACAAAAAATGTCCCAAACTGGCAAAAAGCAGAACGATTCCGCCATTAATACAGATAAATGAGCAAATATGTGCAATAAATAAGAGTAAACAAAAAGAAAAATGTAAAATTTAAAATGTCCTCTGTAAAGAATGCATAAATGTGTTTTATGTCTCACTCTTAAAGATTCCCTTAGTTTTACAGTTGTAAAATATTAATCTACATAAATGAACATTAATAACTTTATTTGCTAATTTTACAGCACATATACTGCAACAGATGTTAACTCAAAACATTTTCAACTTATATATAGGATCAAGAGATTTGTGTAGGCTAATTTCTATCATATATAATATTCATAACATTCATTTTTAAATTAGTGCTGTAAATTTCTATTCATAATATTGCATTCTTTTAAAATACAAATTTTTTGTAGTAATTTTACTAAGCATTGAAAATAAAAACCAAATTTAAGAAAATAAAATTTATAATATCCAAAGGCTTTAACCTTGATCCCCAATTTAATCAGGTATATTTATATAATTATCTAATAAAATTGTAAAGTTTTAACTTTAATATTAAATTAATGAGGTAAATTTGTTAAATAATAATGCTTCGTATAATAAAAAAAAGCATTGTCAGGTCTTAACTTCAGTGTTTAAATTATTGAAATAAACTTATATAATATCATAAGTTTATACAGTAAAAACATTGTTGACAAATTTCTACCTTTAATCTTATTTCTCTGCTGGAAAATTCTCAACGTCTGTTGTTTTAAATGTTCTCTATAAATAATGTACTTTTACTGAAGACCAGGAGCCATTACTTTGGAAACGGAAGTGCTCTTAGTCTTAATCAACATCCGACAACTTGACTGAACAAAAAACTAAACTCGGATTCCAGAGTATATAAAAATGAAATAATATCGCATTTTTTTGGGGATTCTAGATGTTATTTGTGATAAAATAGTTTATTTGTCCGTCAGAATAATTTATTAATGTAGTAAATGTAGTTTTTGATCGACGTGTTTGACGACGTCAGCGTCTGTTTGCTGATGTGGCGCTGAAAATCCCGCCTCTCGGCGCCGTGACGCACGTCCGGGAAGCTTCTTTCTTCTTCCGGCACACGCAAACATGGCGCCCGGGGTTCCGCTGTTAGCAAGTGAGTGATTTCACTTTTTATTAAACCCTTTTAACGGCCTGTTTTAAAATATTTGCAGCGACGCGTCGCCGTTAAACGACACGAACCCGCTAAAAGTCAAATTACTGCCGCTCAGCTGTCAGCGGCGCGTCTGGAAGATAGAATCAATCACCCGCCAAACTCCAGCAAAAATCAGACTAATTTTAAAATAACATGATTCTCGAAAAGCCAAACACATATTAAAAGAAAACCACAGACTTCATTAAAATCAATGGTATCTTTACATTAATTCGGCGTACACAGAATCCACATTTATTTATCCTTTAGGACAAATAATCTTCTTAATCTTAACTCTCAGCATGACATCAGCTGCTACTCCACGACTGTCAAAATCAGTGATGCTCCGGTTAAAACAGTTAAAATATTCCAATTTATAGACTGATTCAGACACTGTATGTGAGCCGGAGTGTACATTTACACCCTCTAGTTCATGTTATGCCTTTACTGTGTTTTTATGTCACCGTTTGTCAGCCAGTAAACACGAATGCTTTAAATTAATAGATCTCTTAATGGAGTTCTTTCAAGGCGCTCAGCTCTGACCTCAGTGTGCGAAACGAGACGATTTCTGGTTGATTATTTTCAAGTTTTCTTCAACGTGAATGACGAGAAAAGCTTTGTGTATTTATGTGCTGTTTAACTGAAATCAATAACTAATATATTAATAAGCTTTAAACCCGCTTCAGTTACTGACAGCATCACAGTGAAAATAAACTAAAGGAATAAAATAGCTTATATAAAATTACCTGCTTGATTTATAGTAAAAAAAAATCACTGATGTTCTTAAAAACATATTTCAGAAAAATATTACAAATAAATTTTTTTTTAATCAAAAAGTCTGATAAATATGTGTTTT
>CM049575.1:34471428-34542800 GCA_027123335.1 Amphiprion clarkii
CCAATGACAATTATTTTATTATGTAATAAATGTTAATTAACATAAAATATAAATCTAAATGCTAAAGAACGAATAAAACATGAAGCAAAAATGCCAAAAATGTTCTAAAAATATAGAAATATTACTAATAAACAGCAGAATATTTATAAAATGAAAGAAGATTCATGAAGAGTGTCTGAAGAAAAATAAAGATGTGCAAGTTATTAATTAAATTCCATTAAAAAAAAAACCTTTAAAAATGCACTTGAATAAAAATAAAATAAAAAAAATACAATCATTCTAACATTAAATGAAATCTTGGACAATTTTAATAGTTTATGAAAATAAATACATAATCAAAAAGAAGAAAGATTCAATATTCTAAAATTTTTTAAAATATGAAATTAAACAAATAGAATATAAAAACTGTAATAGCATAAAAAAGCATGATATAAGAAAATGTATTGAAGTAAAAAAAAAAAAAAAAGATTAAATATCGCAGAAAAACAAAAATATTCCCCAAAATATTGATGAAAAATTCCAGTAAAAATCTGAAAAATAGACGAGGAGACATCAGTTGGGTCAAACGTAAAATAATTACAGACAAAATAGAAGCTGGGGAGTTTGTAAAGACGTAAACGTTGTTGGTTTTGTGATTATTGATTATTGATTTGTGCTGTGATCGGTGCAGAGACTCAGGACAGTCCTCAGGGGGAAGCGAACCTCCGACTGTTCGACCTGCAGAGCGGCCGACTCGTCAAAGCTCTTTATCAGAAGAAGGTCGACTCCTGGTCAGTCTGAGCTCCGCCCGGCGACCGATTGATCGATAAACCATCGATCGGTGATTGATTAGAGTCTCCGGTGTTGTGTTCAGGTGTCCCAGCTGGTCGGACGACGAGAAGATCTGCGTGAGGAGCGTCAACAACGAGCTGCATTTCTACGAGAACAACGACTTCGGTGAGTCAGCAGAAGTCGGTTTGTGCTGAGTCGGAGTTCGTCTGACTGTTAAACCTCTGATGTCGTTTCTCCTTCAGACTCCATCGCCAACAAGCTGCACATGCAGAAAGTGTCCGACTTCGCCCTGTCGCCTGGAGGTCAGCCGAGCAAAGTGAGCAACGGAACGCCTCCATCAGCAGCAGCAGCAGGAAATACTAAAAATACGACAAATACCGGTCCAAAAGGAGTCAGAGATCGGTCTGACTGACAAAAAAATGGGTTTTAAATGACTCTAATGTGTCGAAAATCGTTAAATCATTCAGAATTTGTTCAAAATGACTAAAGAATTTGTCTAAAATTAGTTCTAAATGACTAAAACTGGTCTAGAAGATGATATTAAAATGTTCCAAAATGGCTCAAAAGTTATTCCATATTATTAAAAATTCTGCTTAAATGACTCAAATCTGTCTAAAATATCTGAAAAAGTGTTCAAACCGACTCAAACTTCGTCCAGAATGAGGAAAGAATTGTTCTCAATGACTCAAATTTGCCCAAAATGAGTCCATGATTTTCCAAAATGGCTCACAAATTGTTCAGTGTCTTTCATTTTGTCCAAAATTACTTAAATATAGTTCAAAATCTCTCAAAGTTATCCAGAATGACGCAAATTTGTCCAAAGTTTAACTAAAAAAACTGGTCAAAATGACTCCAAAATCTTCAAAATTACTAAAAATAATGCCTCATAATGTGTTTAAAAATATCTAAAATACCACATATTTTTCAAAGATGATACAAAAATGACCGAAAATGATTCAAAAATTGTTCCAAATGACTAAAAATTTTGCAAAAATGACCCAAATCTGTCTAAAATATCTGAAAAAAATGTTCAAACTGACTCAAAACTCGCCCAGAATGGGGAAAGAATTGTCCTCAATGACTCAAATTTGTCTTAAATTACTTAGACTTCATCCAATATGACTTAAAATTTGTCCTGAAATTTGTTCTTAGAGACTCAAAATGGTCCAAAATGGGTCCGAGATTGTTCTGACTGACCAAAAAAATAGATTTTAAATGAGTGAAATCTGTCAAAAATGTCTCAGAAATTGTTAAATCAGTCAGAATTTGTCCTAACTCAAATCTGTCTAAAATATCTTAAAAATTGTTCAAACTGACTCAAACCTCGTCCAGAATGAGGAAAGAATTGTTCACAATGACTCAAACTTTTCTAAAATGACTCAGATTTTGCACAAAATGACTTAAAATTGTCCAAAGTTCCTTAAACTTGTCCTGAAATCCCTTCTTAGAGTCTCAAAATGGTCCACAAATGATTAAAAAAAGTCTGACATCAACAGGAGTTTGTCCCGTACGTCTCTGATCTCGTCCTTTTTGTCCCTCCAGGTTGCCGTCTACGTTCCCGGCAGTAAAGGAGCTCCGTCCTTCGTTCGTCTTTATCAGTATCCAAACCTCGGAGGTCCAACCGCCGCTCTCGCCAACAAGAGCTTCTTCAAGGCCGACAAGGTGATGATGCAGTGGAACAAGAAAGGTGAGGAGCAGATCTGCAATCTGGACTGTACACAAGGACCAAGGATTTATTGTGATAAACCAGTTTAAGGTGGAAATGTGTCGATGTGAAGATGGAAAAACTCAATCAGTGAATTTTTCTGGAATGCATGGACTCAAAAGATGCTAAAATGACTTTA
This sequence comes from Amphiprion clarkii, assembly GCA_027123335.1. NCBI lineage: Eukaryota > Metazoa > Chordata > Actinopteri > Pomacentridae > Amphiprion > Amphiprion clarkii. The sequence goes on from CM049575.1 coordinate 34,474,044, forward strand.
AAAGTCAAAGAAATTGTTTAAAATGATTAAAATTAGTTCCAAGTGACTGAAATTTGTCCAAAAATTACTCAACTCTTTTCTAAAATTACTCAAAAATCATCCAAAATGACTGAACTTTGTCAGAAATTAATCCCAAAATGACCCAGAAATGGTTCAAAATGACCAAAACTTGTCAACAAAAGAAATCAAATTTGTAATATGCAGCTCAAAAACATGCCAAAATTACTGAAACTGGTCTACGATTACACACTTTTGGTCCAACAATGTTCAAAATGATTTGTTGTTTCCTTGTTGTTTTAACTCTGAAATCTGTCACTGTTTGAGGATTTTGTCATTTCATCAATTTTTTTAATCATTGTATACAAATTGCAATTTGTTAAGAATGAAAAATATCTCAAAATGAGTCCAGAATGGTCCAAAATGTGTTTAAAGGATGGTCAAAATGTCTAAAATTATTTCAGAATGTGTCTAAAAGGATTTTAAAATACATCTAAAGTTATTTCAAAATGTGTCTAGAAGGATTTTAAAAAGTGTCTAAAATTATTTTAAAAAATGTCTAAAAGGATTTTAAAAGGATTTTAAAATGTGTCTAAAAGAGCCTAAAAAGATTTCAAAATATGTCTAAAATGATTTTAAAATGTGTCTAAAAGGATTTTAAAATACGTCTAGAAGGATTTCAAAACGTGACCCTGATCATAGTATTGATCTGTGAATGTGTTCTGCAGCGTCGGCGGTTCTGGTGACGGCGAGCACTGAGGTGGATAAAACCGGAGCTTCTTATTACGGAGAACAAACTCTTCACTATCTGGCCGTGAACGGAGAGACGGCGCTGGTCCAGCTGGGTGAGGATTATTGATCAGTTATTGATTATTAGGACGTAGTCTGATGCCCAGCTGTGGTGAATTATCGTCTCTCTCTGGGTCCAAACAGCGAAGAACGGTCCCATCTACGACGTGGCCTGGAGTCCCTCCTCCTCAGAGTTCTGCGTCGTTTACGGCTTCATGCCGGCCAAAGCGACGGTCTTCAACCTGAAGTGTGACCCGGTGTTCGACTTCGGAACCGGACCCAGAAACGCTGCCTACTACAGGTGGGTCACGGTTTTACCTGTTGGTTTATTGGGTCCGGTGTTTGTGAATTTACCTTCATCCCTGATACATTCTGTCTGACCAGATCACTGCCGCATTCTGAAATCCTTTTAGACACATTTTAAAATCCTTTTAGACACATTTTAATATCCTTTTAGGGACATTTTAAAATCCTTTTAGACACATTTTAATATCCTTTTAGACACATTTTTAATAATCCTTTTAGACACATTTTAATTCCTTTTTAATTCCTTTTAGACACATTTTTGTCATTTGAGCAGTTTTATAGTCAACATATTCTAGTTAATGTCATTTTGTCTCTCTTTCTGGGTCAATTTGGACAGTTTTTTGTCTTTTTTGGACAAATTTATGCCGTTTTGCACAATTTTGGAGCCATTCCAGACACATTTCTGTCTTTTTTTGTGTATTTTTGTGTTGTTGCAAAATCTCTCAGTTTAAATCAACACCTGAGTTTGAACTTAACTTAAAACTTTACGCTGCTGCTGCTGTTTTCAGTCCTCAGGGTCACATCCTGGTTCTGGCCGGATTCGGGAACCTTCGAGGTCAGATGGAAGTTTGGGACGTAAAGAAATACAAACAGGTAAAGAAGAAAACCTGCAGATAAATCAGAGTTTTTAAAGAATCCTCTAAAGCGTGAACTGGTTTAACTTTAAATTACTGAGTTCATGAGACACTTCTATCTAATGTATCAGTGTTCTGTTAGAATTATTGTTCCAAAGCTGCAGGGTTGTCGCTGGGACTCATTTAAATGTCGTCAGATTAATGTAAACCTCAAGTTTATGTCTTTTTGCACAATTTTTGAGACTCTGACACATTTTTATGTATTTTGGGTCATCATGGTAAAATTCTGAGCTATTTTGACATTTTTTTCCACATTTTCTTTTCTTTTCGTTATTCTTATTTATTTTTATTTTATTTTAAACAAATTGTGGGTTATACTACACACATTTAGCACCATTTTCCTCTATTCTGGAGTCATTTTGGACTCGTTTTATTCATTTTGAACCAGTTTATGGTGTTTTTTGAACCTTTTTGGACAAATGGAGTAATTTTTGGCTGATTATGAGACATTTTTTTTTTTTACATTTTTGACAAAATTTTTTATGGTATATTTTGAACATGTTTGTCATTTTGGACAATCTTTGAGTCGATTTGCACTAAGTAATGTCCTTTTATCTTTTTCCTGGGTAATTGTGGACACTTTGTTGTCTTTGACAAATTTTGGACACATTTTATTCATTTTGGATCGATTCTTTGCCATCTTTTCACAGGTTTAGAGACTTTTGGACAATCTTTTGAGTTAATTTGCACTAGTTAAAGTGATTTTATCTTTCTGAGTTATTTTGGGCATATTTTTGTCTTTTTGGACAAATTTGAGGTATTTTGGAAACATTTTGAGATATTGATGCTAATTTTTGCGTCATATTACAAGTTTTTCGTCATTCTGGTGTTTTTGTAATTTGGACAAGTTGTGAGTCGCTGTGGTTGAATTTGAGTCAGTTTATGTATAACTGAGCAGAAGTTTATCAGTTTCAGATGTTCTTCTTCTTCTCTCTCAGGTGTCCAAACCTCAGGCTCCAGACGCCACCCATTTCTCCTGGTGTCCGGACGGCGAACATATCGTCACGGCGACCTGCGCCCCCCGGCTGCGGGTCGGTAACGGGTACAAGATCTGGCACTACACCGGCTCGGTGCTGCACCGGTTCGAGGTGGCGTCGGGTTCGGAGCTGTACGAGGTTCGCTGGCAGCCGTTTCCAGACGGCAGCTTCCCCGAGCGGCCGATCAAATACCAGGCGGCGCCCAGCGAGCTCGGAACCACTCAGGCTCCGCCCACTCAGGCCTACCGCCCACCTGCCCTGAGACACCTGCCGGCCACGGCCAGCTCCAAACTGGTGAGAAACATTTTAAAATCCTTTAGGACACATTTTGAAATCCTGTTAGACACTTTTTGGTTCATTCTGGACTCATTTTGAGACGTTTTGGACACTTTTAAAAGCATTTTTGAACAAATTGTTGTTTATATTTCACACATTTTGAGTCATTTCACAGTTTTTGAGTCATCTTAGACAAGTTTGTCTTTTTAAAAACAACATATATATATGTACGATTTGTGGGTTATACTACACATATTTTAAGACATTTTGAACAAGTTTATTATTTTTCTGGGTCAGTTTGAACAGGTTTTTGTCTTTTGAGTTGTACAAAATTATTTTTGACTCATTCTGGACAGTTTTGAGTTATTTTGGACACATTTTATTAATTTAGGACCATTTTTTTGGCATTTTGAACAGATTTTTTTATTATTCTAGACAGTTTTTGGTGTTTTAACTAAATGGAGAGTAATTTTGAACAAATTTTTGTCTTTTTTGACAAATTTTGAGTCACTTTGCACAGTTTTAGAATCATCTTAGAACACATTTGTCTTTTTTTTTTTTAAAAAAAAAGATAATGTACAAATTGTAAGTTGTATTACATATTTTGAGGCATTTTGGACAACTTTATTATTTTTCTAGATCATTTTGGACAAGTTTTTGTCTTTTTTGGACTCATTTTGGACAGATTTATAAGACAATTTGCACAAGTTTGTCATTTCAGGCAGTTTTTGAACCATTTTGGACACATTAATTGTCATTCTGGTCAGATTTTCTATTATTCTAGACAGTCTTTTTGTGGTTTTAACTAAATCATGAGCCATTATGGACTCATTTTTTGTCTTTTTTGACAAATTGTGTCACTTTGAAGGTGTTTGCACTCATTTATTTTATTATTGTAGGTTACTATGTATATATTTGTTTATTCTTGACAAAAAATTCATGTCGAATGCACAGAAAAGTCCGTCACCCAGTCGTTTTAGTGCATGCAGTGTTTAGTTTATCCGTTTATCTGTGAAGGTGAATTTTACTTTCTTCTGTCCGTCAGCACGAAGACGAACCTCCTCAGGATCTTCGTCCAGGAGTTTCAGGAGAAAAGAGTCTTTCTAAAACTGCTCTGAAGAATCAGAGGAAACGAGAAGCAAAGAAAGCAGCGAAACAGGTCAAATGATGCTTTCAGGAACTTAATATTTCATCATTCAGACTAAAAAATTTATATCAATTAATTATTTTTCACGTTGTTTCAGTTTTTAATCTCCAGATCTTCACGATATTTAGCATTTTTCACATTATTTTCTTATTATTTCTTGTAGTTTTAATAATTATTCTTCTGATTTTTCCTGCAGGAGTCCAAACCTGAACCTGAGCCTCCGTCTGACTCCGCCCCCGTCACCAACAGCCAATCAGAGCCGAGCAGCGGCGACCCGGAGACGGACAAGAAGATCAAGAACCTGAAGAAGGTGAAGCGGCTTCCTGTGTTTTACCTGCTCAGGTGGTGTGAAGGAAGGAGCCTCGGCGTCCTGCGCTGTGATTGGTCGGAGTCTCAGTGATGCGTTTTGTGTTTCAGAAGCTGAAGGCCATCGAGGAGCTGAAGGAGCAGCAGGCGGCAGGGAAAGTTCTGCAGAAGAACCAGGTGAGGAGGTCCAGGAAAACACAGAAAACTACTCTAATATACTACATATACTGTATAATAATACTGAGAAACGTTCTAAACATCATGACTTTTAATACAATCAGGAGGTTTTAAGGTTAAAAAACCAACAAACATCATCATTTTGGACACTTTAACAAAAAATGGATCTATTCACAGGATAATTGGGTTATTTTTAACTAGATTCATGTAGATTTTTTGTTATTCTGGACTCATTTTGAGTAATTGTTATTTTTGATTAATTTTGAGTAATTTTTTTCACATTTTTTTTAAGTCGAGGAATTTTTCCAACAGTATGAGTAATTTTGGACAAATTTAACTCAGTTTGGACAATTTTCAGCCGTTGCAAATAAACAACCAGGACACTTTAAACAGTTTGCGAGTCGTTTCGGACGACTTTTACGTCATTAAAAGATCTACTTTCTTTCTGAACTGATCGGAAATAAGCTACAAGTCATTTGTAAACAGTTTGTCATTTTGATTGATCGCAATTTAGTTAAAATGACAAAAAAGTGTCTAAAAAAATATAAAAATTTGTCCAAAATGACGAATTTGTCAAAAAAAAAATCTTTCCAAAATGGCAAAAAATGGTCTAAAATGAATAAAATGAGTCCAAAATGACTCAGACTTATTCAAAATGTCTTAAATATCCATCCAGAATGAGGCAAAAATAATTCCGTAGAGTTCGATATTTGTCAAAGACAAAATCCTGTCCAGACTGACCCAGAAAAATAATAAACTTGCCCAAAATGCCTCAGAATATGTGTACTATAGCACACAGTTTGTAGAAAACTGTTTTTAAAAAGGCAAACGTGCCAGAGATGACTCAAAAACTGTGAAAAATGACAAAAAATTTGTCCAAAATAACAAAAATGAGACAGAAATGACTCACAATTGAGTTAAAATGACAAAAACCTAAGATAATGTGGAATCTTTCCAAAATGGCAAAATAATGGTCCAAAATGAATAAAATTAGTCCAAAATGACATAAACTTTTGCAAAATGGCTCAAAAATGAGTCCAGGATGAGTCAACAATAATTTGGTGTGACTTAAAATTTGTCAAAAAACACAAAAACTTGTCTAGAATAATGTAAAAATGTGTCCAAAATGGCAAAAAAAATCATCCAAAATGAGTCAAAAACTGCCCAAAATAATCTCATGAATTTGTCCAAACAGACCCAGAAAAATAATAAAGTTGTCCAAATGTCTCACAGATGTACTTTCCTCTCTATAAAATTCTTCTTCCACACGTCCGACGTCACATCTTTTATTAATCAACATGGAAATCTGGAACACTGAATATAAAAAGTGAATTTTCAGATATTTCTGTTTATTTTTCAGCGATTCAAACTAAAACGTTTTCCTCACTGATCGTCTTTGAAGCTCATTAATGTTTTTACTTCATCTGATCGTCTGTTTGGTCGTTTAAATGTTTGTTTTTCTGTTTGTGAGCAGCTGGAGAAGATCCAGAAGGAGGAGCAGCTGCTGAAGGAGATGGAGGAGCTGCAGATCGGACACTAGGGGGCGCTGCAGGCCTCCAAACCCCACAATGCATCGCTCTGACTCACAGAGGGGAGGAGCTGGAGGACTTTAAAGTGTTTTAGTGGAGGGGTGGGGTCTGTTCAGGAGGCGGGGCTTAGCACACAGGTGACACATCCCCAGCGTTGAACTTCCTGAGAGCCTCCAGGGGCATTCTGGGAAACGTAGGAAGCAGCTGAGGCGACACTGACGACTTTAGAGGGACGGTTTGACTCAACATGTCTGAACGTCCCTTTAACGTAGACAGCAGGTGTGTGTCCACTGAAACCTGTTGCTATGCAACATCTGTACAGTGTTCCTTTCAGAATAAAAGCCTCCTCTCCACCGCAGCTTTGTCACATTTCAGAGGTTTGAGGCTGAATTATTAAACTTTAACGACTTCACCCTCGTGTCGTCCTGAAGAAAATTTTTTAGAAGTTTTACTGATATGTATGGAATCACTTTAGATATTTTTAGGATTTTTCCTCATTTTTTGAAAATATTTACAAGAATTTTCTTGCCAAATTTGGGGGATTTCTTTTTAAATAAAACTTTTAAGGGACACTTTTAAGGAATTATTGGAATTTTCTTCCTGAAGGTTTTGCAAATTTTCAGAAATTTGGTGAATTTTTTTGCTGAATTTTTAGACTTTTTTTCAGACAAGAAACAATATTTTTTTGGTGCCCATAAGTGAAGACAACAGGAAGGTTAAATAAGTTTTATTACAAATATTTGACGTCTTCAACGTGAATCTTTAATTTCCTGGACATCAGGCAAATAAAAACAATAAACGTTATTAGAATCAAATAGTTAAATGAAAATCCCCAAAAGTAAATAAATAAATAATGTCATTGAAACTAATGATCCTGTTCCAACAGAATAAATTAGCAGGTTAAAACTAGAAATCAGCAATGTGTTTTTGTTTTTCAATAATAGTTAAAGTAATTTAGTTTAAATAGCGTAAATGAATGGGAAAAAATGTTAAAAGAAAGTAAACTCTGTTTTGGTACAGATAAATATTTTGTATTAGAAAAATAAAAAATGTTTGGGCTGAAAAAACTATTTTGGACAAAGAATAAATAAAAGAACAAAATTTTGCTAGGTCAAAATTAAACTTATTGTGAAAACACCAATAAATATTTTTCCAAACATTACTTTGGTTTAAAAAGAAAATGTTAATAAACCTATCTTGACAAAAACTTAAAAAATAAAAAAATAAGTGAAAAAACGTTAGGTAATCCGTAGAACATTTTAGGTAAGAAAAGCTTTTGTTTATAATAAATCCTATTTCTGTAAAAAAAAATAAATGTAACCTATTTTGGTACAAAAAACTATTTTGAAATAAATAAAAAAGCCTATTTGGTAAAGCAGAAACTTCTGTTTAAACAGTATTATTTTTGATTTAAAAAAAAAAGATTTTTAAATAATATTTATTTACAATTAGACCCAAAGAGGCTGAAACTTTTACCTGATTAACAGCTGTGCTCTGTAGTAACCCACAAAACCAGTGGAGACGATCTACGGCCTCCTATTGGCTAATTCCGCCGTCAGTCAATCCTCTCTGTGCTCCTATTGGTTGTCTCCTGTTTGTTGCTATGGTGCGGTTGTTTTTTCTCTTGGACAGTTGTAGTGAGCGGAGATGCGCTCAGTCTGCTGTTACACATTAAACTCCGCCCCCACAGCACTGTGACTGTGGAGACACTAAAGGAACCCAGTTCTGTTTACGACTCTGGGGTTCTGGTTAAAACGACAGCTGCGGCGGTTTACGGCAGGTCGTGAAGCGGAGCTGAGAGGAGACACGTGCAAAAGAACGGCAGGTAAAATGTCAACAACGAGTAGCAGCTAACTGACGGTTAAACTGGTCGGTTTACTGGGTAGTTACTGGTTTCCGGGTACCAACGGCTCCTCTGTCCTGTGGTTCCGGTTCCGTGGACAGACTCTGGTTCCGGTTGGAGCAGCTGGACTGGTGTTTTCATTCTAACTCGCATGTTTCAGGTGAGGAGGCGGAAACACCTGAGGACCAGAATAAAGGAGCAGTCAGTCTGTTCTCTAGATGAAATTACGTTTTTTCAAAATCTGACAAAAATGGCACAAAATTAGTTTAAAATGTCTCAAACATGACAGTAAAAAGACAAAAATTTGCCCATAATGACAAGAAAATAGTGCAAAATGACAAAGTTCTGCAAAATGACTAATAATCATTGTGACAGTTTAGTTAAAATGACAAAAATCTGTCCGGTGTTACATAAAATTTGTCGAAAATGACACATAGCTCAAAAATCTATTTCCAAAACGACAAAAAATGTTATAAAATGTGTCTAAAATGGCTCAATTTGTCAAAAAAAGACAAAAATCAATCCAAAATTACTCAGAATTTAGTCAGTTTAGTCAAAACGATACAGCAAGCAAACTAGTTTAATCTAGTTTAACAAATGGTACAGATACACTGCAGTGGCTAAACATTTTAGATTACATTTTTTAAGACCGCCATTATTTTCTTTTGCATTTAATTGATGGTTCAGGAGACTTTCCTGACTGACATTAAAATACACAAAAACTGTCTGCAGTAACAGATTCAATATAATAAACTGTTTTCTGCTTTATTTTTATTTACTTAATTGATCAGATCAGTTCTATTGCTGCCTTAATTCCACTGCTGTGAATATTATTGCGTTTAGAGAAAATGTATATATATATATATATATATATATATATATATATATATATATATATACATATACATATACATATACATATATAGTTTGTAATTAATTAAATAGTCGACTAATTGGTCGTTTCAGCTCCACTAGTCTGTGATGGAGGATTCTCCCTCTATGGACGATCATCAGGACTCCTCCCTGGTTGTGGGTGTCGGCCTCTGTGACTCCGCCCCTCTGCTGTGGCGGCTGCAGGACCTGAAGACAGCGAGGCGTCTCGGCCTGGTGGGGGCGCTGCTGGGCTCGCTGCCCAGAACCCCCCGACAGAACCAACGTCTGGGCCGACCGCTACTACTGCTGCCGGAGGAGGAGCAGCTGCTGAGAGACGAGGAGGCAGCTGGAGCCCTGCCAGGACCAAACCAGGTTAGTTTAACCAGGTTAGTCTAACTAAGTTTAACCAGGTTAGTCTAACTAGGTTAGTTTACTTATGTAGTTTAACCGGGTTAGTTTAATTAGGTTGGTTTACAAAGTCACGTAATAATAATAATAATAATAATAATTATAATAATAATAATAATACATTTTCTTTGTAAGCGCCTTTCTTGACACCCAAGGTGACTTTACAGGAAAAACAAATACAACAGACCAGATAAAAACATACAAAAATATTTCAACAAATACATACATAGAGATAAAAAATCATACATAAGGAAAGAGGCACGTGACTTAACCAGGACATTACTAAGTTATATCCTGGTGAGTCTAGCTCCATCACTTTACCCGGGTCAGTTTCACCAATGCATTACCAAGTCATAACCAAGTTACCAGGTAACCAGGACATTACCAAGTTATACCAAGGTCTAATTAACCGCTTGAAATAACCACACATCACCGTCATAGCCAGGTTAGTTTAACCAGGACTTTATGAAGTCATAATTTCTCGTTTTACCAAGTTAGTTAACCAGGACCTGATCGAGTCACGTCAGTTAATAAGGTCATTACTTAACCAGAACATAAACAAGTCATAATGATGTCACGTTCCCAGCTGCTAACCAGAACAGTTAACCTACTGGCTGGTTAATGGGGGCGGAGCTTACGGAGGTGTGTTTGGTGTGTTGTTGGTCAGGATGTCGGGGGGGCCGAGCTTATGGAGGTGTGTTTGGTGTGTTGTTGGTCAGGATGTCGGGGGGGTGGAGCTCCGGCAGCAGTTTGAGGAGGATCAGCAGAGGAGCTTTGAGGAGCAGAGTGTTCTCGCTCTGGAGGACAGGAAGTCAGCGCTGCTCCGAGCCATGACATCATCACACACAGGTGAGAGCGTTACCATGACAACGTCTCTCTGTACCTGCTGTCCGGTCTGACGTCCTGGTCTCCTCAGGTTCAGAGTCCAGAGCTGAGGCCGTGGACGAGGCCCTCCGCGGCCGCCTGGAAGCCCTAGACCACAGCTTTACCTTCCCTCAGTCGGCATTGACAGTCCAGCTGAGCACGGCGAGGGCGGGGCTTAGTTACTGCCCCGAAGCCCGGGCTCACCTGCAGGCCAGCTGGCCAGTGAGAGAGCAAAATAACCCCCGCAGTGATGCCAGGTACCAAGTGTTCAGAGACCTGAGGGGGCGGGGCTTCTACCTGACCTCAGCCGGGAAGTTCGGAGGAGACTTCCTAGTTTATCCAGGTAAGAATGACTTCACCTGTGCTCAATACACCTGATCAGAGTCTGCAGGTCGATCATTTAAACACGGATGTTTCAGGTATTGAGACGGATAAAGCTCTGTACCAGACTCCCTTTAAAAATGTCACGTTTTAAGGCTCAGTTATTAGAGGTTTGTTTCTACACGAGTTGTAATGAAGACTACGGCTCCTTGCCAGACTACCCATAAAAAAGTATGTTTTTAAGACACAACATTTAGAGATAGCTCGCATGTGTTATAATGGAAGCAGCAGCTCTGAACCAGACTCCCTTTTAAAAAATCCAATTTTTGAGGAACAATAACCAGACCATGGGTTTCAATGGAAATACTATCTCTGCACCAGACTCCCTTTCAAAAAAATGACATTTTTAAGGCACCATATTCTGAGTCTCTTCTCTCGATGTTATGATGGAAGCGTTAGCTTGGTACCAAACTTCCTTTAAAGAAGAATGTTTTTAATGCGCAATATTTAGAGATAGTTGATGTGTGTTATAATGGAGACAACAGCTCCCTACCAGGCTTCCTTTTCAAGGCTCAGTAATCGGAAATCTTTCTCTACATGTTGTAATGGAAGTTCTGCGCCAGACTCCGTTTGAAAAAATGACATTTTTAAGGCACAAGAGTCTGTTCTCTGTATGTTATGATGGAAATGCTAGCTCGGTGCCAAACTTCCTTTAAAAAGTACATTGGAAAAAATCGTTTTTACTACAAAAGATCTTATGAGCATCTTTGAAATCTGTCAGTGGGGTCAACAACAGCAAGGATGGTTTAAATAAATAGATCCCGGTAGAAAATGAGCCAAGAACAAACAACATCGGTGGATAAGTTTGTGGTTGTGTCCTCGATCAGGTGACCCTCTTCGTTTCCACGCCCACTTCATCGCCGTCTGTCTGACGCTGGACGAGTCAATCTGTCTGCTGGACGTCCTCGCTGTGGCTCGACTCGGATCCAATGTCAAGAAGACGGTGCTGCTCTGCTCGCCGGCGCCGGACGGAGGCGTTCGTTACACGTCACTGCAGTGGAGCGGGATGGTCTGACATCTGGATGGATGTTCTGACATCTGGATGGACGGACGGTCAGACATCTGGACGGATGTTCTGACATCTGGATGGACGGACGGTCAGACATCTGGACGGATGGTCTGACATCTGGATGGACGGACGGTCAGACATCTGGACGGATGGTCTGACATCTGGATGGACGGACGGTCAGACATCTGGACGGATGGTCTGACATCTGGATGGACGGACGGTCAGACATCTGGACGGATGGTCTGACATCTGGATGGACGGATGGTCTGACATCTGGATGGATGGTTTGACATCTGGATGGATGGTCTGACATCTGGACAGATGGTTTAATATCTAGATGTTTGATGTTGTGTTCAGGGACTCGCAGCAGATTGTGGACTCCGGAGTCTCTTCAGAGCCCGGGTTTGGCTACTGAACAGCAGATTTATTACGACTCTAAGTACACAGAGCTTCAAGGTGAGACAATAAATTATACAAGATGATAACTAAAGGACAAGTTTTCAATAACTTACATCTGGGAGCTGAAAACACAACAACTTGGACTCAGTAAAAAGGACAATTCTGATCATTTCTTGTGCTTTCCTTGTGGAATTCGGTGAAGACACGAAAAGAATGGTTTCAATGTCTCCAGCAGAGGACAGGATTTTTATTTTTGATCAGTAGTATCTGATTTGTGGAACGTTGACAAGGTTCCAGTTTTTAGATTTTTGGGACAAAATATTGGCAAGGACTCGCTGGTAGGAAACAGAAACTGGTTTGTATAGAGGCCTATATATTATTATATGTTGTTCTGATAATAAATTACTTTAGTAGTTGAAGGAACAGGCATCCCATTAATTGGTCTAATTCTTAGGCTTTAGATCTCGATGGAATGATCCATCGTGATCTACACAGATTGCAAGTAGTTTGATTTTACGTTTGTTTTTAATTGACATGTGTGATGCAGTTTATTACAGTTAAAGGAAGGAAGCTCTGGTTTCTGGACACTTTATTTCTGAATGCTGCAGCTGATGATGGTCATTGAAAGATCAATGAAGTCCTCAGTGATGATCCAGATAAGTGTCGACCCTGAGCAACTGAAGACACTTCATCAGTCAGATGCTGAAGATGAAGAGATGCTGTTTTCAGTTGTGTCCATACCAACAGACAGGGGGCGCTGTAGCACCAGATCCAGGCTCCAGGTGAACCTCAATAGAAAGGTAAAATGTTGTTCCAGTCCACCACTGCTCCGTCCCATTTGGTCCTTATGGTCATTTCCAGTGATGGAAACTTTTTCTCCGGATCTCCATCCGAGTGTCTGGACGATGCCTCCCAGTGGTGAGAGTGAGTATCTGCAGAGGACATAAATTCAATAAAAACACTAAGAAAGTGTCTGCAGACACTTGGCAGTTAGATGATCACTCAAGATTTATTCCACCTAAAACACTACTTCCTGTCCAAGGAGTTCTAGTTTTTGTAGGGTAAGTCTACCAAATAGTAGACACAAGTTAAGATTTTACTGGTTTGTTCCACCCAAAATAATATTTTCTGCCCAAATAGTCATAGTTTTGAGGGGTTATTTTACCCAGAGTACTACTTTTTGTCTATGTATTTAATGGTTTCATGGTTTGTTTCACCCTAGTAGAACTTTCTAGGGAATGAGTTAAGATATTACTACTTTTTCCAACCCAAATACTGTTTTTTGTCAAGGTATGTATTGTTTTTAGAGGTTTATTTGATCCAAAATATCAATTTATGTCCAGGCAGTTAAAGTTAATTCCACCCTAATAGTGCTTTACAATAAATTAAGACTTTAAAGGGTTGTTCCACCCAAAATACTACTTTCTGTCCAAGTATTTATAGGTTTCATGGTTTGTTCCTTCATAATAGTACTTTCTGAGGATTGAGTTAAGATTTGGCTACTTTTTTACACCCAAAATACACCTTCAGTCCATGTAGTTATATTTTTAAAGATTCAATCCATCCAAAGTACTATTTTCTATCCAAGCACTGTAGTTTTCAAGGTTTATTCCACTCAAAATACTACCTTCTGTCCAAGTACTTATAGTTGTAAAGGTATACTTCACCAAACTAGTATTTTCTGTCCATTTACTTTGAGTTTTAAAGGTGTTTTCCTCCCAGACAGTACTTCCTGTCCAAGAAGGTATTGTTTTTAAAGATTATTCCGCTCAAAATAGTACTTTATTTCTAAGTACCTATAGCTGTAAAGACTTATTCCACCTTAATCATACTTTCTAATGAACAAATTAGGGTTGTAAAGGTTTATTCCACCCATACTTTATATAGTTCTATTTTTGCTAGTGTCTGTGGAATAGAACAGCTATTCACCCTTTGGAGTGAACAGTATAGTATTTGTCCCAAAAAAGAGTTATTGAAAAACAAAGATCCTTTAAATGTTGTTCTACAGTTGTGGTCCTGGAAATGCAGCCTCCTCCACTGCAGACACATGTTGCTCCAGATGTTGGATTAAACTTTAGGTTCTCACCGACGGTCAGCCTGGTGGTTTCTCTCTGGGAGTTCTGGCCGTTGTAGTAATATAGCTGGAAGAGATGCTCCATCCTCCAGTCAGACAGCAGCGAGCGGTTCAGGCTGAACAGAACCGAGTAGCTGCTGTTGATGCAGCAGATCCACACTGGAAATCTGGGAGTCTTCAGCATGCTGCCCACCTGCAGAGACAGGACGAGGTTGAGTCACATGGTGGCTGGATACAGTTGATTTCTGGATGTACACAAATACATGGACTATTTTTACTGTCCTGAAACTATAAATGATCAGTCCTCCCCAGCTGATGATGTCTTTCAGTTACGATCCTTCAGGGTCTGATGCTCGTGGAGACTGTCAAGAGTTAAGACACCAAACCTTCTGGTCTCCATCACAGTGAATGAATTAACAGGATTACTTTGATGATTAAGGTGCATCACCATGGCAGGAAATCACCTTTTGGGTTCAGAAAACTTTTGAGAAACTGAAACCTAGAGGAACCCGGGTCTAAGTTAAGCTCCTGGAGAGGGGTTTACCTACAAAATGTCCTTGCCCAGGGGCATCAATAAGCTGTTTCCCGCTGCAGGAACGCTACCAAAGGTTTAGGAACCTTTGGAGGCAGTGAAACCCATTGGAACCAGGTGGATCCACCACTACCCCTAGAAATTCATATTCTCACAAAGGATCAAGAAACTTTTGCGTAACTTAAATCTGGAAGAACCAGAGTCTAAATTCAGCTCCTGGAGACAGTTTTACACTCATGGAGTTGTATTTTCTTAAGGATCAGGAAAGTATTGAGAAACTGAAACCTGGAGGAATCAAGGTCTAAACTTGGTAAAAGGAGACGGTTTTACTTCCAACAGTCCCTGCTCTATGGCATCAAAAAGCTGTTTCCACAGCATCAACTTTCTCTAGGGATAACAAACCTTTTAAGCTACCTTCACTTCTTGTAGATAGTTGTCTACAAAAAGTTGTATTTTCTGATGAGTCAGAAACCTCTGGAGAACCTGAAGGAATCAGGGTCCACACTTCATTCTTGGAATTAGTTTTACCTACAGGAAGTTATATTTTCTGAAGGAGCATGGACCTTTTGAGGAACTGAACCCTGTTGGAACTAGGATCTAAATTAAGTTCCCAGAGATAGTTTGACACCCAGAAAGTTTCTAGTCTGGAACATCATTAAGCAGTTTTTCTAGTGAAGAAACTTGCAGGCTGTTCTACCTCTGTAGGACCTCTTTCCTATAATTTCTTAAGGATTCTGAACATTCAGGGTGGGGTTTAAGTGTCTCTGATTGGTCTAGTTTTGTCTCCATCCTTGACATTATTAATAAAACCTACAGAAGCAAATGGGTTCTTCTGCTTTTGCTTAGAACCAACAGCATCAGGATGCAGGAGAACCAGAGATTGATGGACCAACGGCTGAATCTAGACTTTGATTTTTGCACAGATTGACATTCAGAGGGAATCTTTGGTTCCTATTTTTGGCTCTTAAGGTCCCATGGCTGCCTATTTAACTGGAGTGTCTGATGCTATTTTCCTGAGTGGAGAACTTGTTATGTGAACACAATCACGCTGGAGCATGTAATTAAAACATGATACATCCGTGTTGTGTTGCAGTCACAGAGTGGAATCAGACCCTGGACTATGAATTAATTGTTACACTGTAGTACAAAGGTAATTCCACCTAAACAGTGGCAGCTGTTGTCATCAGTAGTAAAATTAAGTTACTACTATCAGTAGTACTAGTAAAGGTAGTGGTTTGGTTTAGTAGTAGCCGGTAAAGCCTCCTACCTGTGGCAGTCTGCCTCTGTCCATCTGCTCTCGGCTCCAGTGCAGGAATCCAACGTCGCTGCGAGACATGACGCCCTGCAGGGGGCGCTCTAGAGGTCGGCCGTCCTCGTCGAAGTACAGCGTCCCGTTGAAGACGTGAGGAGTTGCTTTGCCGGTCAGCAGCAGGTTCAGCAACGCCTGCAGAGATACAGGAGTCCTGCAGCAACTCTCACAAGTACACAACCAGAATACACTGAAGTGTCATGGTCAGACCATTCCACAGAGTGCAGCATAGAATAGTCTGACGGGGCCATTACAGGAACAAGTGTTAAAAAGTGTGATGCCAGCAGACCTTGTTCATATTTCTGTATGACATCCAGTGTTTCCTCTAGGATTTTTTTCCTGCAGCGGTGGCAGGCCTGGCAGGTTGCATCTTTTTATGGTCCTTTTATTTCACTTTGTAGTCATTTTGTGTCTCTTTTTGGTCAAATTAGTCACTTTTTGTGCCTCTGTGAGGTGGTTTTCTTTTACTCTGTGAAGGTTTTGTGTCACTTTGTAGTCATTTAGCATCTGTGGTGCTTTTTGTGTCTCTCTTTGGTCATTTTTCGTCTTTTTGTGGTTGTTTTGTGTCTCTTTGTCATCATTTTCTCTCTCTGCTATTTCTTCTATGGCTGGTAGCCACAGACTCTCTTCTGATCACCATGTGATGATCCTCCACATGAAGGATGGATCATCCAACTGCTGTCTGACACATGTTGTGATGTTTGTGAAAGTTTTGCCCTCCATGAACAGATCACAAACTCAAGTCACAAAAACATCTGTAACAGAAACGTCTTTCAGAACCTTTTGATCACATCATGTACTACTGTTGATGCACAGGTAGAAACACCTCACAGTCTCTGAGTGTGGACAGGACACCGTCTAAGTGTCTGGTGAGAGGACATTTCCAGGTGAGCTTCTTACCTGACGACAGACGAAGTTGCCCAGACTGAGGTAGAGCAGGTGAGATGTGGTCGAGTCCAGATCCTCCTTCAGCCTGAGACCAAGAGGACCGCATGTAATCTGTGGTATTGGTACTTTTAGCTCACTGTTTATCACACTGCTGCCATGATAACCTGTAACTTCTAACTTGACTCTGGCAGCAGCAGAAACCTGAATTTAAAGTTCACTGTTTGTCTTTAGCCTTACAGATGAGTCTCCCCCTGCTGGTTGTTAGAAAGAATGCAGGTTTCAGAGGTAACAGTTGTCTTTTATATACAGTCTATGATATAAAGTGTTGCTACATGCTCATATTTTATGGTGATTTCATCCTGTAGGGGGCACTAACGTTAAGGTTTCACACTGCTGTTACCTGTCGACTGTTCGGGAACAGATGAGGCTGTAGAGGAACAGGATGACGCCGTGACCTCCCTCCTCTGTAAACTACAAGAAAACACATCAAAGGCTTCTGGAGTCATTTACCTTCATAGAAACTAAATATCTGCTCATATATGGACATGAGGTCTGACTGTTGATGTGATATTGATACATAGAACTAATCGATCCGACTGATCAGCAGTGGTTTCCTGGACGTACTCACACACTGGATGTGATCGAGGATGAACTTTCTCACGTCCTCCTTCTTGCTGAACGTGAACAGTTGCAGCTAAAAGAAATGAAGTAAACAACATGTCTGACGACGTTCGTTCATCACGCAGACAGAACAACAGTCAAAGTTCCACAGAGGACTAATTGATACCCTCTCTGTGAAGTTGTCCATCTTATAGTCCAGGTAAGGCGTGATGCAGTAGTCTTCAGTTACCAAGGTAATGGTAGCGCTCGCTTCCTGTCCAGCCAGCCAGAGGCTGTCAGATAGCGCCGCCGCTAACGCTTTCTCCTGGTCCCTCTGTCCGACATCACTCAAACTGGAGGGAGATGGAGTAAAACAAACACATCACAGTTTACTATTCTCAGTAATGATTGATTGATCAGAACCAACACCATTTTAAAACCACCTTTCATACCTTAAGTCATCCCTCCCCTGGTGGTTTCACAGCTTTTAAAACTTCACAATTGTTTACCAGGTGGCCACCTTGAATCATCCGCCTCCGGGAAGCTTCACCACCATCTTGAGTCCTCCCTCTCCCAGCAGTTTTACTATCATTTGTACCTTTAGTCATTCCTCTTTTGGCAGTTTCAGAGCTATTAACACCTTGAGTTGCACCTTAAGATGCAATTTAACCACCATTCACACCTTTAGTCATCCCTCCCCTGGCGGTTTCCAGGTATTAACACCTTGAGTTTCATACCTATTCCCTAGGTGACCTCCTTGAGTCTGTCCATCCCTTAGCAGCTTTGCCACCATTCAAACCTTGAGCCATCCACCATAAGGCACTTTCACCGTCATTTGCAACTTGAGTTATTCGTCACTTGACAGTTTTATGACCATTCCCGTCTTACGTCATCCCTCCCCTGGCAGTGTCATGGTATTAACACCTTGAGTTTCACACCTATTCCCTATTTGACCTCCTTGAGGCCATCCATCTCCTGGCATTTTTGCCACCATTCAAACCTTGAGTCATCCATCATAAGACACTTCCACCACCATTCCCATCCTTAGTCATCTCTCCCCCAGCAGTTTTGCCACTACTCACACACTGAATCATACCTCCACAGGCAATTTCAGAGCTAATAACACCTTGAGTCATTCCTTATGATGCAGTTTAACCATCATTCACACCTTTAGGCATCACTCCCCTGGCAGTTTCATGGTGTTAACACTTTGAGTTTCATACTTATTCCCTAGGTGATGCCCTTGAGTGATCCCTCTCCTGGCAGTTTGACAACCATTTCATATCGCAACACATGTAAGTCTTGAGTTATTTAGTGGGCCTTTAGTCATGTGATTTCTTGATGATAATTTACATCTGAGACTCTCCCAAATCAGTTAGAACTGAAGAAGCCTCTTAGATGAAGGTGAAACATTGTCAACAGGCAAAAGGAAATCCAGTTGCCTTCCCCTGAAGCTCTGAGGGATTTCCTCTCAGGTGTCAGCAACGGTGTTGACGATTATATTTCTGCCTCCTGTCTCATCTCCACCTCACGGTGTCACGTTACAGATGTGTTTTCCATCATCTTCCTGTTCACAGGTGCAGGTATCATCTTCAACATGTCAAACAGGGTGATGTAATGACCTCACCTGTGCAGCGTCCGTCTGTCTGAGACACTCGGCCGGATGAACAGCAGGTGTTTGATGATGCGAGCCTGGACAACCATCTGAATGGCCCGAGCCCCGCCCTGAAACACACACCTGACCAGGTGAGACTACAGTTGTTGGGTTGCTGTAATGAATCTTGACCTGTCTGGATTTGATACGACTGAATGCATTCTTTATGTTTCTGTAGTTGTCTGCACCTTTTGCTTTTGTCTGAACTGTCTGGATCAAGACACTTTTTGAAAATGGATTTTTAATCTCAGTGAGGTTTTCCTGGTTCAGTAATAATTAACTGAAGGTGGCTGGTCTCTGACATGAAGTAGCATTGACTGAAGTTACCACAGAAGCCAGTACATCTCTGTGCATTATCACTGATTCTAAATATTATCAACTCTCTATGTATTAGTTGAACAGCAAAGTGTTTCCTCTTGTGAACGATCAAAAACAACTTTAGAAAGACTATATTGAAAATTCAAGCACAATAGTAGAAACTCAGTGCAACAAAAGTGAATCCACCAGAAACTTAGCTGAGTCCACCTGTGATTAAAAAAAATCTACTTATGAGACTTCACAAAGATGTAAAAAGATCCAAGAAGATCTACTAAAACTCAGTGAAACACAGTGTCAGCAGTAATCAGAAGGTATAGAAGGAGCCATAGCACCGCTAATCATGACTGCAGTGGTCGTCCTGCTGAAATGATTCCACAAACAGTGAACTACTTTCACAATCTAGCTGTAAAAACAGACGGCAGCTTCTTCAGACTTGGCACAGGGGTTATCAGTGGAAATCAGAGTTTCTGTGAAGCTCAGAACATCAACCTCTATGGATGATACAAGCTGAAAACCCTTGTTGTTGGTTTTTTTTTTAAAAAGGCTTGATGAGATTAAAGTTTGCTATAGAACATCTAAAGAAGCCTGATGAATGTTGGGAGAACGTTCTTTTGGTCAGAAAATACATTTGTTGGGCGTAGATGGAGTCCAGCATGTTTGGTGTGACCGTAACCAGGACCACCACAGTGAATGCTTAGTCCCGACAGAGAAGAACAGAGGTGTTAGTGTGATGATATGGGGCTGCATGAGTGCAAAAGTGCTGATGACATTTATAGATGCACCATGAATGTCTGGATAAACCAAAATACTGGCTAACTAGATGACTCCCAGTCTGCAGAACCATGAAGAAGAGGCCAACAGGAGAACCATCCAAAGAACAACATCAGACAAGGGTTTCTAAATAACTCATTTTTGTTGTAAACTGTACTTCTAACTGCAGTATTTCTCACCCTGTCGGTCTCCAGAGCGTAGGATAACTCTGAGTTGGGCTCTCTGAACTGGAAGAAGGATTTCCTCCACTCATAGTTGAAGACGTGAAATGTTCCACCAAACAAAATCCTCCTCAGGCTCTGAGAAGAAAGAGAAACAAGGTGTAGCAGATATCAAGTAAAACTGGACAACTTGACCTTTCCAACAAAGCCGTTTACTCATTTGTGCCACAAGGTGTTGAACAAATAACTTCCAATTTATATCAAATTTAATAGAAGTTAAAACCTATAAACAGCTATAAGTCCATCTCAAATCCTGTTACTGTGAGGTAAATTACTCATAAATTCATTAGTACATAAATATGCTATCATTTAAAAATGTTTACATGTATTCAGCGCAGTTATTGCATCAGAAAAAAACAGTTCTAGTCAGTCCCAGTATGTCTTAAACATATGAGTTCTGGCCAGAGGTCATGAAACATTACAGAAGTCTTTGTCATGGTGCCCGCTGCTAGCTAAACCCCCACAATGCTCTCTGCTTGCCAACATGAACCGCTTGTAGTACACACAGTAAACAGTAAGAGGCTCCACCTGGTGGAACAACCAGGTACTACGGCTGATCTATAGTACATTTACTGACATCATGTAGAGAAAACAGGTTTCCTCTGTCTTTTGGAGCTTGTGAAGTCAAAGTACATCCTACCCTCAAACACTACAATTACCTTCTAACACTATATTTACCCTCCAACATTGCATTTACCCTCTAATACTACATTTACCCTCTAACACTACATTTACCCTCTAATACTACATTTACCCTCAAACGCTAAATTTACCCTCAAACACTACATTTACCCTCTAATACTACATTTACCTTCTAACTCTCCATTTACCCTGTAATGCTACATTTAAAATAGAACAGAATATTCTTTATTGTCATTATACAATGTATAACGAGATTGCAGAGCTTCTCCTTACCCTCTAATGCTACATTTACCCTCTAATGCTACATTTACCCTCTATAATACTACATTTACCCTCTAACTCTACATTTCAGACAGCGTCCTACTGGAGCTTTACAACAAGGTTCCTGCTTATCTATGTAACATTACAGAACAGACTGGAGGCAGAAATGCAGTTTTTTCTTACTGCATTGCAGAGATATTTATTTAACTGTTTATTTAATAAGGACAATGCAATTAACATAGCTTCAATTCAGTTCATGAATCCGATGTGTTGCATGTAGAGTTTTAGCTACAGGTAATTCTCAACTCCTGTCCCTAGTTGGGCTTTTAAAACAACAAAAACATACAAGATTCAGTTGTCAAACAGATACATTAGATCAATTCAATAACTTTAATGTACTTGAAGTGTGTGTTACAGAGGGAAATAGTATCAGATTGGGAGTCTGTATCTGCAGATGCTAAATATTAAATGACTTGGACCAGATTGAAGACAAAAAACCTGATCAGGACATCCCTAATTTTTGGCATTTGACCTAGCATGTATTGGGACATACTCAGTGTTTTTCTGTCTTGCTATAGAGTAAAGTAGTATGGATACTGGAACACAACCATCCAGGTTTAGGTGTTGTTATGTAACCAGCAGCAGTGTCAGGTGACGGCGTTACCTCAGTCAGCTGGGGGGTGACTGGTGTCCCTCCGAGGCTGGGGGAGATCACCAGCCTCCTGGGGATGGAGCAGAGCGGTGTGAAGGTCCTGCTGGGTGGAGGCGCCTCCTCCTGGTCCTCCTCCTTCCCCACATCCAGCAGCTTCTGAGGGGAAAACGACAAGCTCAAATACTCGAACAAAAATAAACCCCACACGCTAAAAAATAGTGTTCGCATCCATCTTTATGAGTTCAGACAACTTCTAACTAAATTATATTCAGTTAGACGAATTAGCTTTTCCTCTACAAAGAGACAATGATAAAATCATACAACATTCCAATAATTTGCCATAATATGTCACTTTTAAAAATTTCCCAAAAGTGAAGCGATCATTATAACTAGATTCTGTAAAAAACTAAAAATTCTGCACTCTTCAGGAAAACCAACAAGATATGACTAACTTGGCTGTGATCAATAATCAAGTGACAAAAATTCTGCGAGTTTTTATGTTGAACTGCAGGCAGTGTTTCTACAGAGAGTCTGAAAGGAAAGTAAAACCTCCTGGATGAATAAAATAAATGCAGCTCGGCTCAGAAACAGTGAACAGAGGAGCAAGTTATTGGAGATACATTCAGCATGGTGAAACATCTTTCTACTGATGATGAGCAGAGTAGAGAGAAAAAATTTGTAGAGGTTGTAAACATGGAAGTAGTTAAATATCTACGTATAGAACGGGGAGACAATATATTTTCTAGTGTTGATAGCAACTGTTGACACTTGGGAGAATGTTGGACATGTAGATTCCAGGTTTGGACAATTTTTGCGCAAAAAAATTTGTAAAAATTCTACTTTTTCAAAGTGATTTATGAGGTTACAGTTTGGTCATTTTAAACAGATGACTTTTCATTTTTGAGTTTAAGTGATTGTGGATACATTTTGAGAATTTCTCGACATTTTGGACAAGTTTTTAGTCATTTTAGACCAGTTTCAAGTCATCTTCGATTGGTTTGAGTCATTTCAGATGAGTTTTAAACCATTTTGGACAAGTTTTGCTTAATATTAGACAACTTTCAAGTTATCTTTGATTGCTTTGAGTCATTTTGGATGAGTTTTAAACCATTTTGAACAAGTTTAGAGTTACTTTAGAGCACTTTCAACTCATCCTTGACAAGTTTTGATTAATATTAGACAACTTTCAAATCATCTTGGATTAGTTTGAGTCATTGTGGATGAGTTTAGAGTCACTCTAGAACCGTTTTAAGTCATCTTTGATTGGTTTGAGTCATTTTTAAGTTATTTTGGACACATTTTGTACAATAAACAAAGAAATTCAACTTTTTAAGGATTTCTGTCATTCTGGCCGTGTCAAACTTCACTGACGATATTTCTGAGTTGTTTCTCCTTCGTCGTGGTTTCCACTTTAGATTGGACTTTAGATTGCAGTGAAAATGTGGGAAAAAATGTGACTAGAGCAAAATAAAGATAAATGATATATTGGTAAGGATATAAAATAAACAGCAGTTACTCACATCAGGGTTTTTGTTCACTTCCTCTTGAAGCAGCTCGATGTAGTTGAGCCTGCAGTCTGTCATCACCAATACTTCTAAACTACTCCCAGTACTACAGTTGTACTACAGTTGTACTCCTGACCACAGCCGACAGATCTGTGATGCTACGCTGACGTTCATGCTGTTAAACTAAGATGCTGACTGCAGTAAGAGCTGCACACCTGAAGCCAGCAGCAGGTAGACGCTGCATGAAACTGAATCCTGACTGATACACGATCACTTTCTGCACTGCAACAAACAGCGGAACATGAGAGTTCATCACAACCAGCAGGGGGCAGAGCTGAGCAGTTTAGCCCTCTAAACTACAGTTTATTGTCTTTGTAAACTGCAATCTGAAGCTCTGTACCTCTACGAAAACAGAAAAATCACGAAGAAGGAGCGATAACTCAAAAATGTCATTTTAAAACCTGCAAAAGTTAAATTTCTTTGATTACTTTACAACAGTAAAAAAAGTAAACCTAGCATGGAATCAACATGTACAACAACTTTCCAAGTGCCAACAGGTGTTGCAAAAGTCTACATAAAATAGACCTTTAACTGCATTTTTCTGTAGTTGTCTTGTCTTGTCTATACTCTGTGGAAACACTGCCTGCAGTTCATTAGAAAACTCTGAATACTTTGTGTCACATGACTGTTGGTCACGGCTCAGTCAGTCATGGCTTCAATTAAGAAAAAATATTAATTATAAAGAAAAAGTCAAGACACAAAATTAAAAAGATGACATTTTGATGGGAAAAAAAAGCCTAAATTGTGTAAAAATGTCAATAAAAATGTGAGAAACATCTTAATTTTAATTTAAAAAAAGAAGTACTGAGTAAGTTTTTTTTGGTCCCTAATCCAGTATTTAGTACCTTCTCATACCATTTCCTGAATAACTCATCCTTCAAGTATTGTAGATTAACTGTGGTTGCTCTAGTCAAGCTAGTAAACGGGCACCATGACAAAGTCTTCTGTTGGTGTTTAATGACCTCCACTCAGGACACATAAGTAAAATTAAGTCTATTTTATATACAAATGGTACATATTATAGCTGTCTTTGTGGCTCAAACAGCCGATGTATCTGTGATCGTCCTAATTCAGTGGCTATTACATGTATATATAAACATATGTAGAAATAGAGGCATGTAGACAACAATAAGTTTATGAGTTTAACATGAAGGTACTCACAACTGTGTGTTTTGTCTGCAACCTGCAGGAAAACAATACAACAGAATATCACAGATTTTTAGCTTAAAGACAGAGTACTGAAGATTTATCTAATTATAACAGCCAGCCAACCAACCAACCAACCATCCAACATGCAACCAACCATCCAACCAGCAAACATCCAATCAACCAACCATCAGCCAACCAACCAGCCAGCCAGCCAATCAACCAACCTACAACTAACCAACCATCCATCCAACATGCAACTAACTAACCAACCGACCAACCAACCAACATGCAACCAACCATCCAACCAACCAACACGCAATCAACCAACCATCAGCCAACCAGCCAGCCAACCAACCAACCAACCAAACAGCCAGCCATCCAACCTATCAGCCAACATGCAACCAACCAACCAACATGCAACCATCCAACCAATCAGCCAACATGCAACCATCCAACCAATCAGCCAACATGCAACCAACCAACATGCAACCAACCAACCAACCAACATGCAACTAACCAAACAACCAACATGCAACCATCCAACCAATCAGCCAACATGCAACCAACCAACCAACCAATCACCCAACCAACCAACCAACCAACATGCATCCAACCCACCAACATGCATCTAACCGACCAACATGCATCCAACCAACCAACCATGCAACCAACCAGCCATCCAACATACAACCAACCAACCATCCAACATGCAATCAACCATCCAACCAGCCAACCATCCAACATCCAAGCAACCAACCAACATCCAACCTGCAATCAAGCAACCAACCAACCCACCAGCCAACCAATTCAATTTTTCATTTTAAATGTGAAAACTTTCCTCCTCTGCTGCAGTTCGGACACCTCGCCCAGGATCTGCTGAAGCTTTGCCTCCATCTGAAAACACATGCATTGAACATTTTCACGAAATTGTTTTTTTTAAAAAAAAAAAGGAAATCAGCATTTACAACATTTTCTCAGGGCCTGCAGGTGTTTATTACTACTAGTGAAAAATAAATGGTGACTCCACATCCCATAGATAATTAAGTACTTACGTTGTTTCCATACTCATCTCCTGTCAGCAGTTTAGCTGAGAACTCCCTGAATTTTTATTAAACCACTGTTGATCATAGCCAAGTCACTAAAGGCTTCACAATTACATCAAAAAGTACAAAATTATTTGTTTTTTACAGAATCTGGTTCATGCAAGTGGTTTATTTTTCACAATTTTTTAAATGAGACATGCAGAATAAAGTGATTTCTCTTAAGAATGACAATTTCAAGCTTAGATTTGATTGTTTCTCTGCAGAAATTTGAAAATCCTGCAGTTTTTTCCCTGTTTGTACAGTTTCTACCCCCAAGTCTTGGTGTTCGTCTTCAACCCACCAAACAGAGCGTAAATGCTCACAACTGCTGGAAGATTTTAACAAGAGTCAAAATCAGAAGATACAGAAAATGTCTGAAAATAATCCAAAGTATCTGAATATTATTGATCAGGATGATTTTACCTGCAGCCGATCAGATGAAGCTTCCTCAGACTGACTCACCTGAACCTGAACCGTCTCTTTTGTTGTTCTGCCCTCAGCTCAGTCTTCCAGGAAACAGTCCAACCCCCAGCAATGGACTCATTAAAGGGAATTAACCTCCGAACCAATGAATCGGTCTGTCAGCGAGTCAACACAGGACTGGTAGAGATTAGTTATAGTGAAGGCTGCAGAGTTTAGCTCAAACAAACTAATTAAATCCTTTCAAGAGCCCTAATGAGCAAACAATACTGTGTTTATAGAAGAAAATGAGAAGAAACTTTTCAGATTCATGTTTTTGAACCATTTTTTTCAACCATTTTTCGATCATTTCATTTATTCTGAGAGTAAATTGATCTTCAGTTGACAATTTATTTCATTTATCATGTAAAAGCAGTGATAAAAAGTGAACATTCACATTTCTGAGGCTGTAATCAGACAAAATTGAAAATTAGCTGAAATCTACCCAAAAAGGGTTCAAAAAATGTCACAAATTTGTGCCTGATTTCCTCTAAACTAACCTGTTTTTTTGAGATTTCATGCCTGATTTTTTCTATCTTGATCTGATCTTTTAGACTTTGTACAGGATTTCTTCTAAAGTAAGTTTGATTTTCAGGTTGTGTTCCTGATTTTTTTTCTAAACTGAGTCTCATTTTTAGATTTTGTTCCTGATTTCTCTAAAATTAATTGTCATTTTTTGAATTTGTGTCTGATTTCTCTTAAATTAGTTGTCACTTTTAGAATTTGTCCCTGATTTCTTTGAACTGAGTCTTATTTTTAAATTTTGTTCCTAAATTATTCTAAACTGAGTCTGATTTTTTTTAGATTTTGGTCCTAATTTCTTCTC
This sequence comes from Amphiprion clarkii, assembly GCA_027123335.1. Classification (NCBI taxonomy): domain Eukaryota; kingdom Metazoa; phylum Chordata; class Actinopteri; family Pomacentridae; genus Amphiprion; species Amphiprion clarkii. The sequence goes on from CM049575.1 coordinate 34,500,963, forward strand.
TCTTGGGCTGATTTTTTTTTAGATTTTGTTTCTGATTTCTCCTTGTTTAAGTTAGATTTTTAGATTTTGTGTAATTGGTGAACTAAGTCTGATTTTCAGTCTTTGGGCCTGATTTCTTCCAAACCAATTTGGATTTTCAGATTTTGTCAGGATTTCTCTAAACTGAGTCACACTTTTTTGTTATTAGCCTGATTTCTTCTTGTGGTTCTTTTTCTTGAAGCCAGTTTATAGATGTTGTGCCTGATTTCTTTTAAACTGAGTTTGATTTCTGGCTTTTCTGTCCAGATTCTTCTAAACAGAAACAGATTTTTAGACTTTATGCTTATCTTTTTTCCAAACGGAGTCAGATTTTTCAGACTTTATCCATGACCTATCTTATTCTCTGTCCGGTTTTCTGTCTCTCAGGTCTTTTGGGTTTCTGGGGGTCTGGTGAGTCTCAGCCTGCCATCAGCTGGATGAAATCCTTTCCTTTAATTGTTCCTATTGAACAAGACACCACAATTAACAACAACAGGACACCGACCCCCTGCAGAACCACGTGGTCGTGTTCTTCAGGTTCCACTCAGACCCGACTGTTGGAATCACTCAACAGGTCTACAGATAAATGGACGGTTCAGTGTCACTGTGGGAGACGAGACAAAAGAAAAACCTCCTTCAGTCTGAATCAGAACCAAATCCTTTAAACAGGTGAGATCTCAGAGGAGCTGATGTTTACGCTCCTAAAGCTTTATAATCGATATTTATACTGATAGTTCCACTGAGTTCACCTCAGTACGGGTCACACAGCTGATTAAATACAGAAGTAATGAAACATTTCCAATATCTTTTATTATGTATTTAGTACTTTTTGATTCTGTTTTGCACTGTGGTCACTAGAACTTAAAACCTGGAGCTTCTCACTGAACTCTTTGGTTTTATTCCTGACTTGCATTGACTTGTAACTGAGAAAATGCAGCTTCTATACCAGTCCAAATGGTCCAGGTAACAGACCATTTGGACTGGTATAGAAGCTGCTTTTTCTCAACAATTGAAAGAAAAACTCTGAATAATTTAAACTTCTATGCAGATGACTTGTTTTTTTGTGTTCACATTTTTATAAAAAGTAAGAAACTGTTGTTTATGTGGTTTTGGTGCCTTCAATTGGTCTACAGAGTTCTGAAACCTCAGATGATGTAAATCAAGAATAGGATTTAGTCTCTGTCTGTCTTAAAGGGCATCTTGTTCTTCTGTTACAAAGGATTCCAGCGGTGAATCCACATTTAAAAGTCGTCTTGTTCACTGGAAACCAAAGAAAAACCAAAGCGCCATCAGAACCAATGAAGAACCTCCAACGGCAGCATTAGATGGTGAGTCCTGAAGCACCAACACATCGCAAACCATGTTCCCATGGAATTATCAACTAAATTTAAAGTGTTTAAGGCAAACAACAAGTTACTGATAACATCCAACAAGTGTTCAGAAGGAACACTGGAAACCACAGAGACACAAAACAACCACCAAAAGACACAAAACAATGACAAAGAAAGACAAAATAACCACAAAGAGACACAAAACAACTAAAAATACACACAAAACCACAAGAACGAGACACAAAACAACCACAAAGAGACAAAACAACCACAAAGAGACACAAAACAACTATGAATTGGAAACTGGAAACTATGAATTAAGAAGAAATTCAAACTCTAAAAAGATGTTTACTCAAATCGCCATAAAAAGTAGTTATTTATCCATTTCTGGGTTGAATTTACAGAACAGTCTGGATCTCAAAATCAGTCCAACTATAAAACAAATTAAGAATATATACAAAAAAGAAGATTGCTTCAAAAATATAGCCATTTGGACCAGTAAAGGTGTTCTTGTGCTTTCTAAAGAGGTATGGAAGTAGAAAATCTGATACCAACAGGAAGCGGCTATGAGATGTACAGACATGGAGTGGGTAGAATTCATGAGTTAAACTTCATCCTACTTGTTTTATTTTAGGTCCTGTTTTTTTATTTGGTTGATTTTAGTTGTTTCTGTGTTTTGTTTGATAAAATGTCAACCAAAGTCTATACTTTTAGTACAAAATTTAGTTCCATCCATATATACATACAGGAACTTTCTGAGGTCACAATAGCAGCCTCGTTTGGAAAATTTTGCACTTTTTTCCATTTTCAAGGACAAATAAATAAAAGTTTGTCCTCTGCTGGATCTGTTTAATCATTATGTTACACTGGAAACTATTGTGTCTGTGTCCTCACCAAATTTCATGACTGTGGGATTTATTTATAGAGATATTGAACTCTGAAAATAGCTAAAATCAGCTTTAAAGCTGCAGTGTGGTGCGTTTGTTTCCCCTTGTGGGAGTGAGAGTAATTACAGGAAGTCTATAAGTGTTTGGTAATGATGTATGACTCGTTCTTTTTCAAACTTTAATCCTTCCTCTGAAGTTAGTTTTTTTGTTTATATATTTGAAAGGCCCCAAATTTAGATCCTGGATGAGCCTCCAATTATTTTATTTCGTGAGATGAAAAGGAAACTGACAAACAACCACATGGTCACAGTTGTACCAAAGTTAAGTGTGACTTTAATGAGTTGTGGGTTTTCAGAAACTTTACTTGGATGTTTTCTTGGTTTTTCTTCCATATTTTCCACAATACTGACCGCTGTAGCATCTCCAAACCAACCGATTGATGCATCAACATGAAATGTAAGAAACCAGATTTAAAACTCTGATACTGACTTTAATGGGTGTTTATATACATTTATATAGAAAAGTGCTCCACTGCACATTTACAGTAAAAATCTATAAAACTAAATACGCAATACAAATGCAGTAGACTTAATTCTATCTCTGTTAAAGCTAATAAGCTAGATGTTTTAGTACGTGTCAGATTAATGACAAGCAGCTCAAAGTGACTCACTAATAACCAAAACATACTAATAATGATGAAGCTGGAACATCAGTTAAATAACAGTTTGAATGTGAATATTTGCTGGTTTTCCTTGTTTGTTAGTGGAACAAAGTCAAACATTTTTCACAGTTTTCTGGCTTTTTCCACACTAAAAGTTTAACAAATGTAGAAAATAATGTCCTCAACTCTCAGACAGGACGGGAGAAATCATAGTTTGTGTCTCGGGTTGAGTTTCCTGCAGCTGATGGTTGATTTTCTTCAGTACATGAGGTCTGCAGCGCCGCCGCCCAGATCCACTTCTTTGCTCTCCTGGAAGGGAAACTGGATTCCCGACAGTCGGATCAGAACACCGTTGAGTCCGTGCAGGATGAAGACGAGGAAGAAGAGCCAGAAGGATCGGTCGTATTGCTCGCTGTACGTCTGGAACACAAAGTTCACCTCGTTGAAGTTGGCGATTCGCTCGGACAGACGATGAAGCTTCACCTCCGACGCAAAAAGGATCATCACCATGCAGCTGCTCAGACCTGCAGCACAAACACAAACCGACAGCATGAAACTCTGAGATCCAAACATTTTATTTCACACTGCAGTGTTCTTTAACGTTCTGAACTGTCCAGAACCTCAGAGACGACTCTGAGCAAGATTATGAGCCTAAAAGCAACAACAAATCGACACAAAATGGCCACAAAAAAACACAAAGCATTCGCATAGAGACATAAAAGTAAAAATAGACACAAAACAACCACAAAGAGACATAAAAAACCACAAATAGACACAAAACTACCAAAAATAGACAAAAACAACCACAAAGAGATGAACAACTACAGACACAAAACAACTACAAAGAGACACAAAACAACCACAAAGAGACACAAAACGACCACAAAGACGCATAAAACAGAGAGGAAAAATGCGACAGGAGCTTTAGAGCAGGTGAATCAGTGGATGGAGGTTTCAGTGGACTCACAGTTAACATGAGCTGAAATGAAACCTGTGAAGGAGGAACCAATCAGAGGGTAGTTGTCTCTGAATAAACAGCCTCAGGTTGCCTCTCTTACTACCCCCCTTCAGTTATTACCCTCCTCTCCTGCCTCGGGCTCCGTTTCTGTCTCTGTTAACGGCCTGTTTGTCTGAGATCCTTTTAAATTAAAGTCAAACTGATCCATATTTTATACCTAATTACAGCAAACAGACACCTGACTACTGTCCCAGCAGGAGTTTAATCAAACACACTGGAGTCTTCTTCAAATGAGTGTTTCACAACCAAGACAGAGTGTTAAAAAATCACAAAAAAGACAGAAAACAACCACAAAGACATGCAAAAGAATTCTAGAAAGATACAAAACAACTACAAAGAGACACAAAACCAGCAAAAAGACACAAAACCAATAACAAAAGATGCAAAATGACCACATAGAGGCAAAAAACAACTACAAAGAGATGCAAAAACAACCATGAAATGAGACAAACAACCACAAAAGTACATTACATCCCCACAGAGACAAAAAAACAACCGCACAATGACCGAAAACAACCACCGCAATACAAACAGCCACAAAATGATCATAAAGACACACAAAACCACCACATAGAGCCACAAAACTATTACGAAGAGATACAAAAAAGCCAGAAATAGACATGAAACCACCACAAAAGGACACAAAACAACCACAAAGATGAAAAACAACCACAAAGAGACACAAAACAACCATAAATAGAAACAAAATGGCCACAAAATGACACAAAACAACCACAAACAGACACAAAATCACCACAAATAAACACAAAACAACCACAAAATGACCAAAAACCACCACATACAGACACTAAACTCTCACAATGAGACAGAAAACAGCGACGGGTTCCTCACAGCAGATGAAGGTCCACAGGTAAAGTCCCAGAGGGCCCTGCAGCGTCTCGTAGGGTCGACCGAAGGCGTTGAAGAAGAAGAAGCCGGTCGCCACGGAGGAGAAGAGGATCACGACACCACAGAAGAAGATGACGGTGACGTGGAGGCCTGCTGGGATGGTGTTCAGCAGGTCTGGGAAGACTGGGAGAGATGGGAGAAACCTGCAGGTCAGACTGAGGGTAAATAAAACCCAAAATACTACAGAGAGAAACCTGTAGGCAAGACCAAGGACGCAAAATCCATGACTGAGCAGCCTCAATTAGCTAGACGTGTACAAAGATATACAAAAACACTACGAAAGGATGTAAAACCAACACAAAGACACACAAAACAACCACAAAAAGACAAAAAAAGAACCTTAAAGAGACAAAAAAAGCAACTACAAAAGACACAAAAAACACAAAGTGACCACACAGAAATAAAAAACACAAAAGAGACACAAAACAACCACAGAAAGATGCAAAACAACCACAAATGACCACAAACAAACAAAAAAATCCACAAAGACACAAAACAAACTACAAAGAGACACAAAACCACCATAAATAGACAAAAAAGATCCTTTGAGGAACAAATAAACCAGGACAAAGACACAAAACCACCTCAAGGAGACGCATATTCACCAAAAAGAGTTGCAAAATAACTACAGAAAGATACAAAGACCACAAAGCAACAAAAAAACACCATAAATAGACACATAACAATTACAAATAAAACCTCAAAATGACCCCAAAGAGACAATAAACAACACAAAACATCCATAAAGTGAGACGGAAACCAACAATAAAGATTCACAAAACCACTACAAAATGACATAAAACATCCACGAAAACACAGAAAATGACCACAAAAAGACACAAAATGAGGATAAAGAGACACAAAACAAAATATACACAAAACAAAAACAATAAACGCTAACAACCACAAAGAAACAAAAAAAAACTCCACAAAGAGACAGAAAATGACCACAACACCTAATACCATCACAAAGGGTTGCAAAATGATCACAAAGACACACAAAACTTCCACAAATAGGGACTTTCGACCAAAGAGCACCAGGTGCTAGGTTGGTTCAAAGTTGAGAGCCAGTGCTTTTTTGGTTCAAATCTCGTGCCGCCCCAGAACCGGTTTGTGTTTCCATTCGGAAGGAGCAAAGTTGCGCCACCACAAACCGTGTGTACGTAGCCGTTCAACAGCGTTCGCGCTGTACGGAAACCCACACAACAACAATGGAGGACTTCATTGGAGTGGTGTTCATGGCTTTGCTATTGTGCCTTGCCATCGTTGAACAGCAGAACCTTCTGTTAGGGGTTACCCATCGGCGTCGCCGTTCCAATGCCCGGCGATCACGTTTGAGAAGCAAGGTAATTAGCAAAGACGTTTGGATACTTAACAGTTAACGTGCTAGCGTTAGCTTAGCTACTTAGCTTCGACTACGCTTGCATTGATTACTTAGCGGTTAAACACGCGTAATAAGTTGATGATCATGTCGATGTTTATCTTTTTAGATGTTTTTAGATGTAACCCCGCCCCCTGCCCGTGACGTGCTCGGCTCTCAAATCTGGCCCCAGCAACGAGTTGGTGCCCGAAACGGCCCCAGTGTTTGGAGCTTTCGACCCCGGTCGAAAGCCCCTAAAAGAGACAGAAAACAACCATAAAGATACATAAAACAGCCACAAAAACATAGAAAATGACCACAAAAGACACAAAATAACCACAAAGAAGCAAAAAAAACCCACAAAGAGAAATAAAATGACCATAAACACATAACAATTATAAAGAAAACACAAAACTACATTTAAATGACACAAAGCATCAACAAAATACAGACAATGACGACAAAAAGACACACAAAGACAGGTTAAAGCATCAGTTTGTTCATGAAGACCTGGAACTGTCTGGTGATGGACAGAAGGAATGAATGAATGAACAGAGCAGCTTTGTTCCTCCTCAGCAGCTCCGACCTGCTCAGCCAGAAACCAGTTAGTGATGGACGGCTGCTCCCGTTAACTGGGACCAGTAACAGTCTGCACTGGACCAGTAACGGGTTGTATCGCACCAGTCTCATAAAAGAGACTCACAAAGCTGTTTCTGACGGCGACAAACATGAAACAAAGGCAGAGAAACTGTCCACTGTTTTCAGATCTGACACAAAAACACCAAAAAGAGACGAATAAAAAACACAAATAGGCTGAAAATCACCACTAACAGACACAAAGCCACAACAAAGAGACACAAAACCACCACTAACAGACACAAAACCACAACAAAGAGACGAATAAAAACCACAAATAGACTAAAAACAACCACAAAGAGGCATAAACCAACCATAAACAAACAGAAAACATCTAAAAAGAGACAGAAGTCCAACACAAACAGACAAAAACTTCAAAAAGAGACAGTAAACCACCAAAAAGAGACACAAAAGAATTGGCAAAACCAACACAAAACACCAAAAAAGAGAAATAAAACCACCAAAACAATAACATAGCACCACAAATAGACTGAAAACATCCACAAAAATTCACAAAACCACAATAAAGAGACACCAAACCACCACAAAGAGACAGAAATCCAACACAAAGAGATGCAAAACAACCACAGAGACACAAAAAATGTGTTAAACCAACATAAAAACACCCAAAACAAACCCAGACACACAAAACTACCAATGAAGATATGCAAAATAATCATGAGATACAAATGACCACAAAGAGACACAAAATGAACATAAAAATAAACAAAACAACCAATAAAAGAAAAAAAGCAGCAGAAAGAAACACAAAACTACTAAAAACAGACACAGCAAACATCCAAAAAGCAACAATGAGAGACATAAAACCATGACAAAGGGACAAATCATCCTCAAAAAGACACAAAACAATCACAAAAAGATAAACTATCCAAAAATAAACACAAAAAATGTGTACAACCAACACAAAAGATCAAAAAAAGAGAAATAAAACCACCAGAGACACAAAACTACCACAAAAGATAAAACCACTAAAACGGAAAAACAACAGAAAAAGACACAATACCACAACAAAGACCAACGCAGAGACACAAAACATCCAAAAAGAGAATTAAAACCACCACAGAGACACAGAAAATAATCACAAGTAGTCTGAAAACAACAACAAACACATGCAAAACCAACACAACTAGACACAAAGAGGGACAAAACAACCACAAGGAGACACAAAATGACCGTTAAAAGATGCAAAACGACCAATAAAAGACAAAAACCAGCAGAAAGAGACACAAAATTACTAAAAAGAGAAGCAACAAACAACCACAAAGACACACAGAAAACATCCAAAGGGAGACATAAAACCACCACAAATACACAAAATGCACCAAAAAGAGATATAAGACGACCACGAAGAGACAAAACATCAAAAAAGACGGTTAGGGTAAACAAAACCACCAAAAGGACACAAAAGACACAAGAAATGTGCAAAACCAACACAAAACATCAAAAAATAGAAACAAAACCACCACAAAGAGACACAACAGACAACCACAAGACACACAAAACCATAAAAAGAAATTAAAAAAAAACACCAGAAAGAGACACAAAACCACGAGCAGACACAAAATGTCAAAAAGAGACACAAAACAGCTAAAAAGAGACAAAAAATGTCAAAAAGAGACACAAAACAACTAAAAATTCACACAAAACCACTAGAAGAGACACAAAACTAAAACAGAGACACAAGACCACTACAAAGAGACACAAAACAACAAAAAATAGAAACAGAACCATAAAAAGAGACACAAAACACCAAAAAGCGACACAAACCACTACATGAAGACAAAACCAACAAAAAAACATAGAAACAACTAAAAAGACAAAACCAAAAAGAAACAAACACAAAAATCCACACAGACACTATAACATTATTAATTCATTATTTTCTGCTTTCACTTTCAAAACCTTCATTTTTTCCAACAGAAACATAAATATTTTAAAAATCTAAGAGTTTTGTTCTAAAAGAAAGTAAACTTTTAGAAGCGAAAGTTCAGAAACCAGAATCTATTTCCAGCTCTTGTTCATGTAAACCCGTTAGTTCAGGACTTAGACGGATCCCTGCCCCTGAATTATTCAGCTCCAGCTTGAATGATTGATGGACTCACAGGAGAACCGGGACGCTCTGCCTCCCAGGCCGCACTGCTTCACCCTCTGGCCGGAGAACAGCCCGTAGCTCAGCTCGCCCAGGAACTTCTCCAGCTCCGGCTCCGAGGCGTTCACCAGCTCGGCCCCGGTGCGGCACAGCGCGGCCCCGCGGAGCCACAGCGGCAGCCCGGTGGCCACGGCGGCGGTCAGGGCGCAGGAGAAGCCGAGGAGGCCGGATACCGAGAAGAGGAGCTGCTTCTGGCGGCTCGGCATGATGGAGGAGGCCGCTTGAACCTCCGAACTCCACCGGCAGAACCGAACCGTCCGGATCGGAGACACCTCCGGAAGTGTTCGGGAGTCTCCGGGTGACCATGGCAACAAGAGCATCAATTACAGCAGCAGGAGGAGGGAGCATGGGGGAGGCATCATCACTGACCCGTAAACACCATAATGACAGGTGGTTATAAACACACACACACACACACACACACACACACACACACACACACACACACACACACACACACACACACACACACACACACACACACACACACACACACACACACACACACAGGATCCGTGGTCACGTGGCGCCCCCCAGCGGCAGCTTCAAGAACAAATTAATGGTTCAGGATTTATTTAAAGTTTGACACATAAACAGAGCTGAAAAGTAATTAAGTACTTTTAATCAAGTAAAAATACTTGATTAATGAAATACTCTTTTAGTGCTTGACTTAAAAAAATATCACGTACGAACAGAAGTATTTGATTAAACGATTAATCAAATATTTTTTGCTACTCGGTTTGAAAAGTAATCAGGTACTTAAAAAGTACTTGATTACTATTTTAATCAAGTACTTTTTTTAGCACTTGATTATAGTTTTATCAGGTAGCAACGAAATACTTGATTGATGAAGTACTTTAGTAATATTTTAAGTCGGTGTTTTTGACATTTGTTTTTGTTTTAAGGTTCTGAATGTGCATTTCTTTAGTTTTTCTCAGTTGATAAGACACTAAATTCCATTCACTGCACACATTTCTCAAAAACACGGCTCTGCTGTCCAGATTTTGGACACTATTCATGGTTTGCACACAGTTTCCAAAACTCTTGCACTCTTTTTGGAAAAGACTGAACATGTCTTTTGCTCATTTGAACACACTTTTTCACTCATAGCACACATTTTTCAAACAGTGAACACTAGGAAGCAGAACTGGGACACTGTTCCAACACTGCTGTCACAATTAAGACACAACAGGTCAGAACTGAAAACACTTTTACCAATGAACTGCACACTATAAAACCTGCTGGGAAACAGAATTAGCTGTTCAGAAGGATGTCAGAGGAGCAAGAGGTCATGTTGGAAGAAGAGGACGTGGACGACCCAGACCATGGCTGGAACCAGAACCACAACCTGGACCTGGACCTGGACCTGGACCTGGACCTGGACCAGAACCTGGACCTGGACCTGGACCTGGACCAGAACCAGAACCAGAACCTGGACCTGGACCTGGTCCTGGACCACTTTACATGTGTGTAAATGTTGTTTGTCTCTTCAGTGACATGTCTATACTGGAACAATACAAGCAGTCAGAAATGTTCTGAGAATACTGTAAATAATCTAATGAATAATTCTGGTTCCAAGTGCTGGTAAAATTACAGAAAGTGGACATGACTGACTTTTTCTCTGCTTTGTGTGCGTTTGTTCCAGAAAGTTTTTCAGTTGGATTCTGATGATGCACATGAATCCATCTATGTGGATGAGGCTGGTTTCAACCTGGAGGAGGAGGAGAAGAGGGAGGAACATCATTGGACAACAGGCTATAGTCAACATCCAGGTCAGTGTGGGGCAACGTAACCCTCTGTGCTGCAATAAGTAATCTGGGAGTAACTGACCATCATGCAGTTCTGGACCCATAGAACACCCAGCATTTGTTGACTTTCCTAGATGGACTTAGAGGATCTACTGACACGATGCAGCAGGACGTTTGGCAAGAAGACATGGTTTTAGTTGTTGTCTGGGACAATGTTAGTTTTCATAGAGGACTATTGATTCAGGAATGATTCATTATGAACCTCAAGTTATTGTGGTTTTTCTGCCTCCATATTGTCCCTTTCTGAATCCTATAGGAGAATTCTTCTCTACATGGAGGTGGAAGGTATATGAGCAGCAGCCAGACTTTGGGAAAATCTCTTCAATCAGTGGTCTTGGCATGTGGTGATGTTTCTGTTGATGCATGTCAGGGCTGGATCAGACACACTAGATCTTTCTGTCCAGAGAAAACACAGCTAGTGATGTTGATGAGGTCCTGAGGTCTGACCAGGCTGAAAGAATGGATGCAGACGTGGTGTAAATATCTGCACACAATACAGTGCTGTATTTATTATCTAGCATTGTTTTTATTTTATAATGTACAGTCAGGCACTGCAATGGCCTCTGATTCATTTATAGGATGCATTTGTGTTTAAGTTGTCATTTTTGAGGACTGTATCATTTTTTTTACACTTCATATGAAACACAGTGAGAGAAGAGTGTTTTGTATTCAGCAGTGCAGTGTCCTAGTTTTGCTTCGTGTCTTAATTTTGAAAACGAAGTTCAGGTTTTGACAACAAAGTTCGCTTTTGACACAAGTGTGCAGTGCTTTGTGAATTGTGTTCAAACAAAGAAAAAATAGTGTGCAGTGTGTTGGGAAATGTGTGTTATTTTTCAGGAACAGTGTCTTATCAATAGAGAAAAACTGTAATATCTGACCCTGTAAAAATAATAATTATAAAAAGTACAAATAACTGACATTTCCCCGGTTGTGAAAATAAGAAAAAAAATGTTTAATAGTGTATAAAATAATTGTTTTTTTATTAGTTTTTTTTTAAAAAAAACAACAAATGTGACATCATTTATGTAAAGGATTAATCCTGCAAATTAATTAATATTTGGTACTTCTGATCAGGACTAATGTTGGTTTAAAATGTACTCAATGAAAGTGGAAAATAATATTAAAGTCTAGTATTTAATGGCGGTTTTAGACACCTTTATTTTCTGTCTTTAAAGTCCTGACTGTGAGTTTTTAAACTGGCATTAAAGGTTAAATAATTCTGATGCATTAATGATCACAGGAAGGAATTCCACAATGATAATAATAATAATAATAATAATAATAATAATAATAATAATAATAATAATAATAATAATAATAATAATAATAATAATAATAATAATAATAATAATAAACTCACAGCTGTTTTGTTTTTTTATTTTTCCGGCTCACGTCTCCCACGGGACGCGATGACGTCACGCCGCCGGTGCTACGTCAGACGTCGCTTCGCTCCTCAGACCGGAGCAGCAGCTGAAGACTTTGTTCTGCATCATGAGGTGAAATAAAAAGCAGAGTTTCTGTCTGGACCGAGTCCGTTCAGGTGTCAACGGAGAGCAGCAGCTGATCGATCATCATCGATCCTCTATCGGCGTTCGATCAGCTCGTATCGACAGATTATCTGCGGCTGATTTACGGTTTTAACGGCGTCCAGCTGATTCTGAAAACCTCAGAGTTCAGTTATTGATGAAGGAATTAATGGATCCGATCAGCAGCAGGTAAATTCATCGATGAACTCAGAACTTTATCGATAATTCTGTCAGTTTTCTGTCCTATATGTTGAATATTTTCAACTTTTAGCAGCAAAACTTTCAGATTTAAAAATGTTTGACTTTAAGACTGAAGGAAAACTTTATAAAAAAGGAAATTTATCGAAAACGAACCTGAATTCAGAACTTTTAGAGACTTATCAGAAAGAAAAGTTCATTTTTCTCACACACGAAGCTCAGAAAATAAAAACATTTCCAGTATTTAATGAGTCCAGAGATTATTTAAGCTCCATTTACTGTTTATGTTGATTATTTTCTGTGTTGTTTTATATTTGTGCTGCAGTTTCTGTTGTTTTTCCTGCAGAGCTGCAGTTAAAAATCATAGAGAAGTTAAAAATAGGGAGTTTTTGATAGATTTTATTTGTTCAAATCATTTTTCAACATTAATTTATTTATACAGCGTCTGAACATCCATATTAGAGCTTCAGATCAGTATTTTTGGTCCAATTTTTTGTCGTTTTTAATCATTTTTGAGTTATTATGGACAATTTTGAATTATTTTAATGTTAAATATTGAGCCGTGTAAATTTTAAAAAGGTGAATTTACCAAAAAACAAACTGAAATTAATGTCAAACGTTAAAAAAAAAAAAATTCAGCTGCTTTATTATGCAAGGAAAGCGTTTAAGAATGAAGACAGGAATTAAAAATAATGAACTTTAATAATAAAACAGTTTTACAAACCATAAAAATGTGAAACTAAGAATAAAACTGGATCAGATAAAATAAACACATTCAGCAAATATTCAGCTTAAGATCAGTGTTTTTGGATGGTTTTCCAAATAATTTTCGACATTTTATAGCAGTTCTTCACCACGTTTAAGCAGTTTTGGTCAGATTTGACAAATTCCAAGTTATTTTTCATATTTTTTTTGAGTCATTTTGAATATATTTTGAGCTGTTTTGAATTAATTTTGTAAATTTTGGACAATTTAACGATGATTTTGTGTAAATTCGTAATTCATTTGGGGCACTTTTTGAGTCATTTTGGACATAATTTTGGACATTTTGGATCTTTTGCACATTTTTGGGGGGTCTTTTGGACTTTTTTGAGTCATTTTGGACTTTTTTGAGTCTTTTGGACATTTTCTGAGTTTTTTGGACATTTTTTAGTCATTTTGGACATTTTTGGGTCTTTGGGCATTTTTTGAAAAATTCTCAGCTGATTTGGACAAGTTTGGAGTAGTACTGGAGCATTTACTAATAGTTTTGTGTAATTTCTTAATCAGCTAGGACAACGTTGAGTCATTTTGGAAAGTTTTTGAGTGATTTTCAAAAAAAATTCCGAGTTGTTTTTTTGACAAATTTTTTTTTATTTTTTTTTTTATAAATTTTGCACAATTTATTAATGAATTTGTACAAATTCGTCAGATTGGATCATTTCCAAGTCATTTTGGACATTTTTTTTTTGGAGTAATTTTGAAGTCATATTTTGAGTATTTTGAACTCTTTTGAGGCGTTTTGCTGCACTAATGAACAGAATGTAAGTGTTTTTAATGATCTAAACGTCTTTGTCTCTCCTCTCAGACTCGTCCTGATCTCGCTGCTCTTCTCTCTCGGTTTCGGTGATCAGCTCTTGTCCGAAATGTTCGGCAGCCTTCAGTCGCCGAACTTCCCGGATCCGTATCCGCGAGAGACGGACCTGCGATGGAACGTCAGCGTTCCCGACGGCTTCCAGGTCAAGCTGTACTTCAGCCACTTCGACCTGGAGCCGTCCTACCTGTGCGAGTACGACTACGTCAAGGTGAGAGAGCAGAACAGCCCCGGTCCTGTTTCTGTTGCCATGACGACGGCCTTAACTACTCCTGAACTAGTCGTCGTGGTAACCGGGACGTCTGTTCCTCCGCGGCGTCTCCACACAAACACCTGCTGCACACATTCATATTCAAATGATGTCGCCGGGCGCCGCGGCAACAAGCGGCCGCACAAAGAGGCCAGCTGATTTCCCACGATGCACCGCTGCAGGTCTTAACCCGTGAAGACGTTTAGTCTCGGTTCAGTCTGCAGGGTCGCACGGTTTCAGGTTCATTACCATAAACTGAGGAAAACCCGTGAGAAAAAACGTTTAAACTCACTGAATCTGAGCTAAAACTGTCTGAAAACCTCTCTAGAAATGATCCACACAGCTCCACAGCAACCACAAACTAAACAGAAACTAAACTTTTAATAAATGTTTTTCAAAAATCTTAAAATATTCCCTTAAAATCTGCCCAAAAATGTCCAAAAAGCATCCATAGGTTGTTGAAAAACCTCTAGAACTGCCAGAAACTGTTAAAAACTCAACAAAACTAAACAAACCATTGACTTTTTAAGAATATCTTCCAAAATTTGTCCTTAAATCTACTCAAAACTGTCCAAATACTCCCAGAAACCAACATTCAGCTGTTTAAAAGCTGTGAGAAAAAACGTTTAAACTTGCTAAATCTGATCTAAAACAGCTTAAAGCATCTCTAGAAATGATCCAAAAAGCTCCACAGTGACCAAAAACTAAACTGTTAATGTCCCCTTAAAATGTGTCCAGAAATGTTGAAAAGAACATCCATAGGCTGTTGAAAAACCTCCAGAAACTGTTAAAAACTGATTAGATCTCCTAAAAACTCACTAAAACTGCCTGGAAACCGCCAGTAACTCTTAACAAAACTACCCAATGCCATCCAAATCGCTTTAAAACTACACAAAAATGCCTAAAATGCTCAAAACTGTTCAGAAAACTAATCAAAACATTGACTTTTTCAGAAAATCTTCCAAAGTTTGTCCTTAAATATGCTCAAAACTGTCTAAATAATCCCAGAAACCCACATTCGACTGTTCAAAACCTGACAGAAAAACATTTAAACTCATTAAATCTGTTTAATAAACTCTAAAACTGCCTGGAAATTACCAATAACTCTTAACAAAACTAGCTAATCTGATCCAAACCTCTTCAAAACTACTCAAATGGTGCCAAAAAAACTCAAAACTGTTCAGAAAACCAAACAAAACATAATTTTTTTTTTAACAAAATCTTCCAAATCTAGCTCTTAAATCTGCACAGAACTGTCCAAATAATCCCAGAAACCAACATTCAACTGTTCAAGACCTGAGAAAAACGCTTAAACTCACTAAATCTGAGCAAAAACTCCACACCAGAGTCTGAAACCTCTCTAGAAATGATCCAAAAAGCTCCACAGTGACCGAAAACCAAACGGAAACTAAACTTTTGAAGGCTGTGATAAAATCTTTGCAGTAATTTCCCTTAAATTGGTCCAGAAATGTCCTAAAACATCCATAGACGGTTCAACCCAGTGAGAAATATCACACCCAAACTTTCGTCTCTGCTGCCACTAAACAACTAAAAATTGTTGTTACAAGTAAAATCCCCAAATCTGTTCAAAACAAACATCTGAAGCTGCTAAAACTGTTGACAAAAATCTGTTAAATAACTAAAACTGCCAACAAATGGGTCAAATTTAGCAACAAATAAATCCTAATTTCTGTTAAAATAGTCTCAGCAGTGAATGACTGAGGTCCTCACAGAGATAGTAAAGAGTGTGGGAGTGTGGATGGAGTTTCTGTGTTACTTTGTGTGTGTTGTCGTGTATCTGTGTGTTACATTGTGTGTGTTTGTGGTTCTTTGACCTGCAGTTCTTTGACTCTGAATCCAAACAGTCTCTGATCTGAATGTTAATCAGTTTGTTTTCTGTCAGTTTAAATGGCTTCATCAGTGCAACTCTTTGTTGTGTTGTTGTTGTTGTTGTTGTACAGGTGGAGGCGGAGGGGGAGGTTCTGGCCCTGTTCTGTGGGAGGGAGGACTCGGACACGGAGTCGGTTCCGTCTCAGCAGATCATCACGTCTCCCAGGAACTTCCTGAGCCTCCAGTTCTCCTCAGACTTCTCCAACGAGGAGAGGTTCTCCGGGTTCATGGCTCATTACAGCGCTGTGGGTGAGGAATGTTCAAAAAACACAAAAATAACATTAGATAAACTTTTTTTTTTTTTTTAAATCAATTTAATTTGGCTTCTTGGACAAAAACGGACACAAAAATACTCTTTAATCTCAAAGTGAAAACAGATTTGGATCAGTACTCCTGGATAGAACTACACCATGAAGACTGAAGAACCAAGAAACTGTGAGAAAAGGTTGTTGAAAAGCATCAGTCAGGACGATACAAGAACATTTACAAGTTCCTGAAGATCTCTGGGAGTCCAGTTAAATCCATCATTAATAAGTGTAAGGAAGATGGAACACGAATAAATCTGACTGGAGCAGGATGTCCTCAAGAACTGAGACTGAGAAGAAAGAGACTAGTGAGGGAGGCCACCAAGACACCTATGACTCCTCTGAAGTAGGAGTCTGAACATTATTACAAACACGCCACCCCCATTGTAAAGCACGGTGGTGGCAGCATCATGATGTGAAGCATGGTGGTGGCAGCATCATGATGTGAAGCATGGTGGTGGCAGCATCATGATGTGAAGCATGGAGGTGGCAGCATCATGATGTGAAGCATGGAGGTGGCAGCATCATGATGAAGCATGGTGGTGGCAGCATCATGATGTGAAGCATGGTGGTGGCAGCATCATGATGTGAAGCATGGAGGTGGCAGCATCATGATGTGAAGCATGGTGGTGGCAGCATCATGATGTGAAGCATGGAGGTGGCAGCATCATGATGTGAAGCATGGAGGTGGCAGCATCATGATGTGAAGCACGATGGTGGCAGCATCATGATGTGAAGCATGGAGGTGGCAGCATCATGATGAAGCATGGTGGTGGCAGCATCATGATGTGAAGCATGGAGGTGGCAGCATCATGATGTGAAGCACGATGGTGGCAGCATCATGATGTGAAGCATGGAGGTGGCAGCATCATGATGAAGCACGGTGGAGGCAGCATCATGATGTGAAGCACGATGGTGGCAGCATCATGGTGGTGGCAGCATCATGGTGGTGGCAGCATCATGTGGGGATATTTCTCACTCATTTTGTCTTTTATATTTTTAAATAATTGACTACATTGTAGAAATCTGTGTTCAGCTTTGAAAGCGTCAAAGTTTTTCATATTTGAATGCCTTTTCTCTCTGCAGACGTGGACGAGTGCAGCGATCAGAGGGACGAAGATCTCCTCTGCGATCATTTCTGCCACAACTACATCGGAGGATATTACTGCTCCTGTCGCTACGGTTACCTGCTGCACTCCGACAACCGAACCTGCAGAGGTGAGTCATTAAATCTGTAGATATCTGACTGGAGTTTGGTTGGGAAAACCGAGATCTGCTGTAGAAACGTGCCAAACTTATTAAAGTGGCTTCAGGACAAGTTTGTGGACGGATGTAAAAGTGTAAAATCTGCAAATCATGATGCTGCCACCACCATGCTTCGCATCATGACATCACATAAAAAAAATGTTCCAATTATTCAAAAATGGTCCCAAATGACAGAAATTTGTCTAAAATGACTCAGAAATGATCCAGAATACCTCAAAACATCTAGACATTGATGCAATACTGTCAAAAATTATTAAAAACCTGTCAAGAATGACTCAAAATTGTCCAAAGTGGCTATAACTTGTCCAACATTATGCAAAAAGTGGTGTTAAAATAAGTCTAAATTGGCTCCTGTCCGAAATAATTGGCAATGTATCTAAAATGACTCAAAAATGTCAAAAATTATTGAATATTTGTCCAGTGAAACTGGTCCAGAACGACCAAAATGTCCAAAGTGACTCAAAATTTGTCCAGAATGATTAAAAAAATGGTCCAGAATGACTCACAAATCTCTAAATTGACTCAAAATGATCTCAATTAATACAAAAATGGTCCTAAACAACAGAAAGTTGTCAAAAACGACTGGAAAAATTTGTTGAAGTGACAAAAAATTGTACAAAAATACTTTGAAATGTTCCAAAATAAGCTTCCAAATTAGTCCAAAATGACTTAAAACTAGTTCAACTGACTCAAAAATGATCCAAAATGATTTAAAATGTCAACAGATTGATGCAATATTGTCAGAAATGATTCAAACTTGTCCAGATTGAATCAAAATGACTCCCAAATTGGTCCTAATTAAAAAGAAAGAGTCTAAATTGACTCAGATTGTCCTAAATAATTGGTACCAAATCCAAAATGACTGAAAATTTGTCCTGAATGACCCATTGTGTTTTTATCCTCTGTAAAGTGACCTTGGGTGTTATGAAAGGCGCTGCCAAATGTATTATTATTATTATTATTATTATTATTATTATTATTATTGATAATAATAATAATAATAATAATAATAATAAAAATTTGCTTGAAGCCTGTCCAAAAAATGATTTCACAATTGTTGAAAATGAATCAAAACCTGATCAAATTTACTCAAAACTGTCAAAAGTGATGCATTGCTTGTCCAAAATTAGTCAAATTGGTCCAGAGTTACCAAGAAAAGTGTCTAAAGTGACTCAAAATTTGTCCAGAATGATTCAAAAATGGTTTGGAATGACAGACATTTGTCCAAAACCACTGAAAAATTGATCTAAATGGTAAAAAATGTACAAAATGACTCTGAAATGCTCCAAAATAGGGTTCCAGATTTGTACAAAATGACTCAAAACTTTTCAAAGTGACTCAAAAATGGTTCAAAATGATGCAAAATTGCCACAAACATTTGATGCCATATCCAGAATGACTCAAAATTCGTTAAGAACAACTGAAAAGCCTGTCCAAAATGATTTCAGAATTGGTCAAAATGGATCAAAACTTTGCTCAGAAATGTCAAAAATGAGTGAATATGTGTCCAAAATAAGTCAAATTGGTCCAAAATGACAATAAAAAGTGACTCAAAGTGACTCAGAATTTGTCTAGAATGATTCAAAACTGGTCTGGAATGACACAAATTTGTCTAAATTGATTCAAAAATGTCCAAAACTCTGTGAAGCTTGTTGAAAGTGATTCAAAAATGGCCCCAAATGGTAGAATTTGTCCAAAATGACTAAACAAATGGTCTAAATGACAAAAATTGTTCAAAAACATTGAAATGTTCCAAAATGGGGTTTGAAATTTGTCCACAATTTCTCATAACTTGTCCAATTGAGTTAAAAATGGTCCACAGTGACTGAAAACTTCTAGATTGATGCAGTATTGTCAAAAATGACATAATACTCATCCAGAATTTTTCCAATATGACAAAAAAATTGGTCTAAAGATCCAAAATTTTACAAAATGACTGAAATTCTCCTAATTAAGATTCTAGATTTGTCCAGAATGACTCAAAACTTGTGCAAGTGAGTCAAAAATGATCTGAAATTACTATAACTTGTCCAAAATTACACAACAAATGGTCCTAAATTTAAAAATAAAAGTCTAAATTGACTCAAATTGTCTGAAATAACTGGTACCATATCTAAAATGACTCAAACTTTGTAAAGAACAACTGAAAAGCCTGTCCAAAATGATTTCAGAATTGTTCAAAATGGATCGAAACGTTCCTCAAAAATGGCAAAAATTTGTGAATATGTGTCCAAAATGAGTCAAATTGGTCCAAAATGACTAAAAAAATGTGTCCATAGTGAATCAATGATTCAACAATGGTCCAGAATGACTCAGATTTGTCTAAATTGACTCAAAAGTATCCAAAACTATATGAAACTTGTTGGAAGTGATTGAAAAATGGTCCCAAATGGTAGAATTTTTCCAAAATGACAAAAAAAATTGATCTAAATTTTAAAAATTTTACAAAATGACTCTGAAATCCTCCTAATTAAGATTCTCGATTTGTCCAAAATGACTCAAAACTTGTCCAGTTGAGTCAAAATTATCCAAAATGAATGAAAATGTCTACAGATTGATGCAATATTGCCAACAATGATTGAAAACCTGTCAAGATTGAGTCAGAATTGTCCAAATTGACTCGAATGACTCAAGCAAGTCCAGACTGACCTAAAGAACACCAGGTTTCTTAATGCAGCTTCAGTCTTACAGTCAGGAGTTTAGTTTCTCTTTAACACCATAAACTCTTCATTCGGGATTTGTGAGTTTGTCCTCAGCAGCTGATGGACTTCCTGTTGGCTCGGTTGTGTTCCTGTCTTTAAGTGGCTGTCGTGTTAAAGGGTTGTAAGTTGATCTCAGTGTCAGACTGTGTGTCGCAGCTTCCAACATGTCAACATGTGAACTGTTAGCAGCTTTGAATTCCAGCGTTCTGATCCAGATTACAGTCGGCTGCCAACAAGTCACGTCTCCTGAACACTGAGCGCTTTGTTCAGCCGAACCATTCCCCCTCCGACTATCAAAGAAAAGATCAACGGAGCTGAAAACCTGCAGTATCGGATTCTATTATATCCTTTATTTTACTACAGGGGAATAAATATGTGCTGTTCAGACACATGACATCTGTGACTGAATGAAACAACCAGGTATGACTATTGGAAATACTAATGGGAAAATGGACAGTGTATTTGTCCAAAAACAACTCAAAACTTCTCCTCAGTGGCTCAAAAGTTGTCCAAAAGTTACTTGAAACTCTCTCAAATTGTCCTCCAAAACCTTAAAACTAGTCCGAATTTATTTTAGATGGGTCAGCTGGTTGAAAGTGTGTCCAAAATGGCTTTAAACCTTTCTAAAATTGCTCAGATTTGGTCCAGAATGACTGAGATGTGTCTAAATATGATAAAAACTTGTCCAAACAGATTCAAAATGGTTTAACATGACTCAAAATGTGTTCGAAAGGACTCAATTCTGTACAAAAACAAAACAAAAACTTGTCCAAAGTGGCTCAAAATGTGTCCAAAAGGGCCTAAACCTGCAAAAATTGACCCAGAAATTGTCCCCAAAAAACTTCAAACCAGTCCAATTGGATTTTGGATTGGTCAGATGGTTGAAAAATCATTCAAAAATGGCTTGAAACCTTTGTAAAATTCCCCAAATTTTGTCCAAAATGACCAAAGAAATATTTCAAAAAGATTGAGCTGAATGTAATTATGACAAAACTTGTCCAAATGGATTTGAAATGGTTTACTTTGACTCAGAATTTGTCCAAAATGGCTAAAACGTGCCAAAATTGACCCAAAAGGTGTTCCCCAACAACTTAAAATCAGTCCATTTGGATTTTAGATTGGTCAAATGGTGGAAAAATATGTTCAAGATGACTCAGATTTGTATAAATGACTTGAAGTCTCTGTAAAATTCCCCAAATTTTGTCCAAAATGAACCACGAAATTGTTCAAAATGACTGAACTATATCTAAATATGACAAAAATTTGTCCAAATGGGTTTGAAATGGTTTATCACGACTCAAAGTGTGTCCAAATATACTAAAAAAAATGTGCAAAATGGCTAAAACCTGCTAATTTTGACCCAGAAAGTGTCCCCAAAAAACCTAAACCCAGTCCAAATTGATTGATTCATCAGATGGTGGAAAAATCTGTCCTAAATGACACAGATTTGTACAAAATGGCTTGAAACCTTTCTAAAATTGCCCATATTTTGTCCAAAATGACCCAAAACATTGTTCTAAATGACAATGACTTGTTCAAAATGACTGAAATGTGTCTAAATATGACAAAAATGTGTCCAAATGTATGCAAAATGGTTTAACATGGCAAAATTGACCCCCAGAAAGTGTCCACATTGATTTGAGATTGGTCAGATGGTTGAATAATCTGTCCAGATTACTCAAGATTTGTGAAAAATGGCTTGAAACGTGTCCAGAGTGGCTCTAAATGTGTCCAAAATGGCTAAAACATGCCATAGTGGAGAGACGCTGCCCCGCCCACCCATCCTCAGTGGCTCAGAGACATTATGTCCCATCTAAAATTGGAGACAATTCACTACTCAATCTGCAACTCAAATGTAAAATTTCAAAAAGTGTGGGGGCCCTTCCTGGAATACTTCAGGAATCACCTGCCAAACTAAGCCCCTCCTATCGTCCTATTCTATTCCAGAGGTGCTCTATGTTTTCCCTTCTCACCTAGTACATCATACCCTGACCTCCAGCTCCTTTCATTGCTACACTCCAGTTTAGAAATATTTTGCGACTCTTTTTTTTTCATATAACTACTACTTAGCGCATTGTGGATCTGTGGGGATTTGGGATACCGCCTGGGATATATCCTGTTGTAAAGTCTATACTTCTGTTACATTAGTTGTTGTTCCTTTTCTGTATGAGTAAGTGTGTACTACTGCAGACCTTTGCATAATGGGCATCCCTGCTATATATGTCATATGTGCACAAACTGTATAGAAGGAAAAAAACAATAGAAATATTTCAGAGAAAAAAAATGGCTTGAAACCTTTCTAAAATTACCCATATTTGGGCCAAAATGAACCAATAATAGTTCTAAATGATGAAAATGTGTCTAAATATGACAAGAATTTGTGCAAATTGATTAAAAAATTGTCCATAATGGTTGAAAGTGTGTCCAGAAAGACTCGATTTGTACAAAATGTCCTAAAATTTGACCAAATGATCCGTCTTCATCACCAACTCGTTCATCTGTGACTCACAGAAACACTAAATGCACATAAATGTTAAATATCTGAGTTTAAATGAACCTGAATGATCCTTTAGAAACGACGGGATTCTCAGACTTTTTGAGTTTTGTCCAACCAGCTCCTATCCGGTATCTCGGTTCCTTCGGGTTCTCCAACATGTTGGGCCTCTAGCCTTGGACGTTGTTTGGAGGTTGTGGTTTGGTTGTGAGCTGCTTGTTGGGTCGGCAGGTTCATGAACGCATCGTATCAGCAGCTTCCTTATCTCCTGTGGAGCCTCGGCGACCGACAGCTGCTCGTAAATATTTACTCGTCCTGAATGTTTCCGTGTGGAGGAGCACCAGAGTTTTATCTCCTGGATTCTTCCCAGAACCTCGACCTAAAGGAGGTTCTGCTGCTCAGAACTCGTTTCCACAGATTTCATTATTTCATGTTCAGACTTTTTCTCTCTGATCTGAACGTCAACTAAACTGCAAATGATGCATTCAAAGACCATCATAAGATTTAAAACTCGGATATATCTGTCTGTTTTTACAGTTTCTGGCTGACAAACATTCTCATTTGTCCCAGTTGACCAAACATTATTTTCAAAATTACAATATTTGACCAAAATCTGTCTAAAATGTGACAGTATCGTCCAAACTGATCAGAAAATTGACCAAAAAAATTGGTCCTAATTGACTCAAAACTTTGTTTTATTTAATTAATTTTCATGATGTAACCAAGCATGATGCATTCAAAGACCATCGGAGAGTTGGAAATGTGATGATTGTTCCTGTTTTGACTTTACACGTAGAGTCTAAAATGGTCTCAGTTTAATCTGGCTGATAAATGGTTTATTAGTTGGTGGTCCAGAGGGTTAAAGATGAACTGAAATATGATTTAAGGACCAGTTGATGAAGGCGTTGAATCAGCATGTTTAGTGGAATCAGTGTTTGTTTGTGTTTGTGTGTTCAGTGGAGTGCAGCGGTGGTGTGTTCAGGGAACGCTCCGGCGTCCTGAGCAGCGTGGATTTTCCGTCTCCGTACCCGAAGAGCTCCGAGTGTTCGTACCGGATCGAGGTGGACGAAGGATTCAAGCTCCGCCTCCAGTTCGACTCCAACTTCGACGTGGAGGATCACCCCGACGTCAGCTGCCCCTACGACTACGTCAAGGTGGTCACAACAAGCGCACCTGTATGGAAACACTCTCACAGGTGAGCTGCATCGTGGGTAACCAGGTGTGTGTTTGTCAGATCCAAGCAGGAAGCAGCGAGTTTGGTCCATTCTGTGGAGATCGATCTCCAGGAACCATCGAGACCGACAGCAACGTTGTCAACGTCCAGTTCAACAGCGACAACAGCGGAGAAAACACCGGCTGGAGGCTAACGTACACCGCTATAGGTACAAATACACGCTAAAATGCACAAAAATATACAATAAATACACAATAAATACATAAAAACACCAGCTGGAGGCTAACGTACACCGCTATAGGTACAAATACACGCTACAATACACAAAAAATATACAATAAATACACAATAAATACATAAAAACACCGGCTGGAGGCTAACGTACACCGCTATAGGTACAAATACACGCTAAAATGCACAAAAATATACAATAAATACACAATAAATACATAAAAACACCGGCTGGAGGCTAACGTACACCGCTATAGGTACAAATACACGCTAAAATGCACAAAAAGTACACAAATACATAAAAACACCAGCTGGAGGCTAACCTACACCACTATAGCCACACATACATGCTAAAATACACAAAAAATGCACAATACATATACAGTAACACCAGCTGGAGGCTCATGTACACCGCTATAGGTACTAATGCACGCTGAAATACACAAAAAATACACAATAAATACATAAAAACACCGGCTGGAGGCTAACCTACACCACTATCGGTACTAATACGCGCTAAAATACACAGTAAATATGCAATAAATACACAATAAATACATAAAAACACCAGCTGGAGGCTTACCTACACCACTATTGGTACTAATACACGCTAAAATACACGCTAAAAGTACACAATAAATACATCAAAACACCGGCTGGAGGCTCATGTACACTGCCATAGGTACAAATACACGCTAAAATACACAAAAAGTACACGATAAATACATCAAAACACCGGATGGAGGCTCATGTACAGTGCTATAGGTACAAATACACGATAAAATACACAAAAAAATGCACAATAAATACATGAAAACACCAGCTGGAAGCTAACCTACACCACTATAGGTACAAATACACTCTAAAATACACAATAAATACACAACAAATACATAAAAACACCGGCTGGAGGCTAACGTACACCGCTATAGGTACACATACATGCTAAAATACACAAAAAATACACAATAAATACATTAAAAAAACCAGCTGGAGGATAACATACACTGTTATAGGTACAAATACATGATAAAATACACAATAAGTACACAATAAATACAGGCTGGAAGCTAACGTACACTGCTATAGGTGCAAATACACAATAAATACACAACTATAGGTACATGTACACAAAAAATACACAGCTGTAGGTACAAATGCATAGCAAGTACACAACTATAGGTACAAATATACAACAAATACACAACTATAGGCACAAATATACAGCAAATACACAGCTATAGGTACAAATACACAATAAAATACACAATAAATACACAATAAATACATAAAAACACCGTCTGGAGGTGAACGTACACAGCTATAGGTACTAATACACAACAAATACACAGCTATAGGTACAAGTACAATACAATACAATAAATGCACCACAGTAGGTTAGTAGCTTTAAATGTTTTTATGTTTTTGTCCTAACAGGAAGTCAGTGTCCGGTACCTGAGGCTCTGCCCAACGTCCTGATGAACCCCGTCCAATCAGAATACTTCTTTAAAGACCACGTCCTGTTTACTTGTGAGCCTGGATACAGACTGCTGCAGGTCAGCTCACCTGGAAGTTAACTCACCTGTTAATTAGCTCACCTGTTAATGAACTCTCCTATTAAATAATGTGTCTGCCAATTAACTCACCTGTCAATTAACTCACCTGTTAATTAACTTGTCTACCAATTAATGCACCTGTCAATTAACTCACCTATTAATTAACTCTCCTATTAATTAACTCACCTGGCAGTATATTTACTCTGGTTTTAAAACGACATTTGATCAAATTTTCTGATGGAACTGTAATCACAAATGATGCATTCAGGGACCATTTCAGAAGTTAAAAATTTGACAATTATTTCAGTTTTTACAGTTTGTGACAGATATATGGTTTAATTTGTTCCAATTAACTCAGAAAATGTTCAAAATGAGAGAAATTTGACTGAAGTGACTCAAAATTTGTCCAAAATCAGGCAAAAACTGAACAAGAAAACTGAAGAATTTTCCAGCATGACTAAAATTTTAATTTGATTTGGGAAAATTTCCCAATGGAGCCACACATTATATATGATGCATTCAAGTACTGGTGGAAATGTGAAGATTTTTTTTCTGGCTTCAGTTTCTGGCTGATAAACGGTGGAATTTTATTGAACGATTTATTTTTGGAGAATTTTTTAAATGAGATGTAAAAAAATGTCCCGATTTTAAGTTTCACCCCAGTTTGTGTTGGATCCATAAGTTGGATCAGATGGAAGAGCTTCTACCAGAACGACCGTGAGGCCAAACTTCATGAGTGAGACCTCATTTGAAAGATAAACTTTTGTAGTTTCTGGAAATATCTGAGTAAATCCTGAGAATTAAACACAACCGGAGCTAGACCAGGTCAAACACGGTGACTTGAACCAACCCGGTGGGTGTTAAGAGGTTTAGTAGTCGGTTCATGATGACAGAATGTGGAAGTTTTTACGTCTGAGCAGCAGAAAGTGAAACATTCCTCTGAGTAATCCAGCTGCTGGAGGATTTTCTGGAGGACTGGAGGTTTCCTGATGATAAACTGATGGTGATAAAGTGATTGTTTGTGTTTCAGGAAGGAGAGTTTCTGGATCATCTCCAGATCAACTGTCAGGTTGACGGATCGTGGAGCGGCCGGCCTCCTCGCTGTCAGAGTAAGAACTGATTCTGATGTTTCTGAGCCTCCTGTTGGTTTTTAATCACTGTGGATCGATTTTACCACAATCTAAAGTCTCTGTGGATCAGTTTTACTACGATCTAAAGTCTCTGTGGATCAGTTTTACTACCATCTAAAGTCTCTGTGGATCAGTTTTACTACGATCTAAAGTCTCTGTGGATCAGTTTTACTACCATCTAAAGTCTCTGTGGATCAGTTTTACTACCATCTAAAGTCTCTGTGGATCAGTTTTACTACCATCTAAAGTCTCTGTGGATCAGTTTTACTACCATCTAAAGTCTCTGTGGATCAGTTTTACTACGATCTAAAGTCTCTGTGAATCAGTTTTACTACCATCTAAAGTCTCCATGGAAACAGAACAACATGAAGAAGAACTCAGAAACCTGTCGTCTGTCTGCAGGACCATAAAGACTGAAGTTAGAAAAAAGGAAATGTTGAAGTTCTTTATTTAATTTACTTTAAACCCAGAATCAATATGTCGAGCATATATCAGTACACAATAAATACACACAAATACACAACTGTAGGTATAAATACACAACTAATACACAAAAAATACACAGCTATAGGTACAAATACACAAAAAATACACAGCTATAGGTACAAATATGCCAAAAATACACAGCTACAGGTACAAATACGCAAAAATACACAACTATAGGTACAAATACGCAAAAAATACACAGCTATAGGTACAAATAAACAAAAAATACACCGCATAGGAACAAATACACAAATACACAGCTATAGGTACAAATACACAACAAATACACAACTATAGGTACAAATATACAACAAATACACAGCTATAGGTACAAATACACAACAAATACTCTACTATAGGTACAAATAGGCTATAAAATACTCACAAATACACAAAAACAAATAAAGGGATTTTCATGAAATATTACAGTTTAAAGGTTAGATTTGTTTACTTTTTTTTGATGAAATCGGAAGTCACATATGAGTAGTTCAAGGACCGTTGGGAAGTTGAACATCTTAGGATTCTTTCTGTTTTCTGACTGATAAATGGAGTTATTTAACGATCTGTGGACTTCCACCAGCAGGAGGCGCTACATTTGAAGCTAACTGGACTACAGTATGGTCTAATGGTGGCTGGTTTTTTGGTTTGTTTTCTAAAAGATTAATAAAAATGGGTGAAGTAAAACAAGAATAACAGACAATAAACGGTCTGATTTTTGAATGGAGTTTGGTGCAGAAAAATCCATTTGAAGTCAAACAGCGCCACCCAGTGGAGTGGCTCTTCTCCTGCAACAACAGCTGGATTTCACTGAAGCTGAAGGTCCATTAAACTGCTGAATCTGACGTTTAGTTTTGAATCTGACAGATAAAATTCATCGTTAAACTCCTGAAAGCTTCCAGACAGTTTGAGGTTTCTCTTCTCTGCTTGCTGAAACTCTTCTTCCTGCTTTCTTTTCTCTTCTCTCTGTAGAAACAGACTCGAGGAGGAAGCGAAGATCTCTGTCCACCATCTTAGTCAATCACAGCCTAGATTAGTGAGAGGTCAGCTCTCACTGGCTGATAAAGATTCAGTTTGTCAGTAGTTTAGGTAATTTATTTTCCAATAAAACAAATAAAACCAGAATCAGCAGTCCTGTGTCTCTGTGAAGCGTCTGATCAGTCATCAGTTCAGTAATCGATAGATACATTAATATTATATTCTAACATGTAGTTTTGTGTTTGGTTCAGGTGTAGTTCTGAGTCTGGATTGATCCAGGTTTAGATCTGTTTAGGTGTAGTTTTGAGTCCGGTTAGGTTCTGGTTTAGGTCTTAAGTTGTTGTTTTGGGTCTGATTCAATTCCGGCATAGGTGTAGATTTGCGTCTAGTTCAGGTGTAATTCTGAGTCTGTCTGGTTGAGGTCTGTTTTTGGTGCACAGTGGTTTTAGGTCTTTGTAAAGTGTAGTTTTGCATCTGGTCTAGATATAGTTTGGGGTCTGGTTTGAATCTGGTTTGTTGTCTGTTTTAGGTGTAGTATTGCATCTAATTCAGGTGTAGGTCTTAGTCTGGCTTGGGCCTGGTTTAGTTCTGTTTTAGGTGTAGTTTGAGACCTGCTTAGGTGTAGTTTTGGGTCTTGTATTGGCCTGGAATGGTGTAGTTTGGATGTGTTTTAGGCTTCATTTTGGGTCTAGTTTAGGTGTAGTTTTGGATCTGTGTTATTGTCTGGTTAAGGTGTAGTTTTGCATCTAGTTCAGGTGTAGTTGTGAGTCTGGTTTGAGTCTAGTTTAGGGCTGTTTTAGGTTTTACTGTGGTTTTGGGTCTGTTTAAATTGTGGTTTTGCATCTGGTCTAGGTACAGTTTTTGGGTCTGGTTTGAGTCTGATTTATGGTTTGCCTCTGTTGTAGTTTGGGGTCTGTTTTAGGTGTATGTTTGGGTCTGGTTTAGATCTGGAATGATGTAGTTTGGGGTCTGTTTTAGGTGTATGTTTGGGTCTGGTTTAGATCTGGAATGATGTAGTTTGGGGTCTGTTTTAGGTGTATGTTTGGGTCTGGTTTAGGCTTGGAATGGTGTAGTTTGGGGTGTATTTAGGCTTAATTTTGGGTCTATAGGTTAGGTGTAGTTTTGGATCTCTTTGTGTCTGATTTAGGTGTGTTTTTGGAATTGGTTTATTGTCTTGTTTAGGTCTGGTTAAGGTATAGATTTGGGTCTGCTGCAGGTGTGGTTTTAGGTCTAGTTTGTTGTTTGTTTTTGGTATAGTTTTTATCCTGTTTAGGTTAGTTTTGGTTCCTATTTGAGTCTTCTTTGGCTCTGATTTAGATTTAGTTTTGGGTCTGGTTTAGGTCTGGCTTTGGGCCTCTAAAAAGTGTAGTTTTGCGCCAGACTTATGTGTAGGTTTGGGACTGCTTTGAGTCTGGGTTACTCTCTGCTTTAGGTGTAGTTTTGGGTCTGGGTTATTGTTCACTTAACGATTAGTTTTGGGACTGGTTTGACTGGTTTAAGTATAGCTTTGGGTGTCTTTAAGGTATAGTTTTGAGTGTGATTTAGGCCTGGTGTAGCTAAAGTTGTGGGTATGTTTAAGTTGTATTTTTTTGTCAGATTTAGGCCACGTTTAGCTCAGTTTAGGTGTAATTCTGGACCTTGTTTAGATGTGGTTTAGGGTGTCATTCATGGTCTGGTTTAGTTGTAGTTCCACACATGGATCACATTTATAGAGAAATCTGCCAGATCGGCCTTTAACACCAGTTACATTCTGAATCCTGAATGTGACCCAAATCCAACACAGAACCTCTTTTAAAAGAACATAAACACTTTTAACACTCAGACCAGTTTTTATGAAATCTGCTCCAATCCGTCTGTAAACATCACTAAATGTCTGAATGACAAACAGACAGTTTACACATTTATGTTTTTGAGTCCTGCTGCCTCAAAGGTTGTGACTGACCTGCAGGATGATGAAGATGTGCAGAGGTACGGCTTTTATATCAGTTAATGTTTAATATATCGTCTCATCCCTTTAATTCTAAATCATCACATCTCATCCAACCTTCTCTGTCATCATCTGCCGTTAATTTGATCGATTTCAGTTTATTAATCAAAAATCAAATAATCAAATCACATAATAACATTAACAATCTATGAATTCTAACATAATATCTCACATTTTAGGATCTGTTTTGGGTGTGGTTTGAATTGAGGATTACGTCTGGTTTAGTTCAGGTTTGGATGGAGTGTAGGTTTAGTTTTGGGTCTGGTGTGGGTCTGGTCCATGTGCAGTTTTGAGTTTTGTTCAGGTCTGGTTTAGGTGTAGTTTTGGTGTAATTTAGGTCTAATATAGGCATAGTTTTGTGTCTGGTTTAGGGGCAGTTTTTATCTAGTTTTGTGTTTGGTTTGGGTGTAGTTTGGGATCTGGTTTGGGTGTAGTTTTGGGTGTAGTTTGGGTGTAGTTTGGGTTTTCTTTTAAGTGTAGTTTTGGGTCTTTTAAAGTGTAGTTTTGGGTCTGATTTGGGTGTAGTTTTGGGTCTGGTTTTGAGTGTAGTTTTGGGTCTGGTTTTGGGTATAGATTTGGGTCTTTTTTAAGTGTAGTTTTGGGTCTGGTTTTGAGTGTAGTTTTGGGTCTGGTTTTGAGTGTAGTTTTGGGTATAGATTTGGGTCTGATTTGGGTGTAGTTTTGGGTCTGGTTTTGAGTGTAGTTTTGGGTCTGGTTTTGGGTATAGATTTGGGTCTGATTTGGGTGTAGTTTTGGGTCTGGTTTTGAGTGTAGTTTTGGGTCTGGTTTTGGTGTGGTCTGTTGAGACTGAAAGCTGGTTGGTTTGTCTCCTGTCTGTCACAGTGGTGGATTGTGGGAGTCCAAAGATGGTCGACATGGCCGACGTGGTGTTTGGTGACCATGACAACAGCACGTTGTTTGGAGCAACAGTTCACTATGTGTGCAGGGAGGATGGCGTCCAGCGGACCAACAGTAAGAGGACCTTAATTTACTTTAATTACCTTTAATATGTATTAATAGCAAAAATTAATAGTTTAACAGATCAGTCAGAAGGATTTATGGACGATGAGTTGGCTGACAGATGTTTTATTATTGTGTGATGTAGGCTCATACAGGTGTGGTGAGAACGGAGACTGGATCGATTCAGAAGGAAGAACCGAACTTCCCACCTGTCTGCCAGGTCCCTGTCTGTTTGTTCACCTGTTTACCTGTCTGTTCACCTGTCTGTCTGTTTACCTGTCTGTTCACCTGATTGTTCAACTGTCTGTTCACCTGTCTGTCTGTTTACCTGTGTGTTTACCTGTGTGTTAACCTGTCTGTTCACCTGTCTGTCTGTTTACCTGTGTGTTAACCTGTGTGTTAACCTGTGTGTTTACCTGTCCATCCTCCAGCCTGTGGTCGTCCGTCCCGCTCACTTCCTGCTCAGGTGAAGCGGATCGTCGGCGGTCGGAGTGCAGAACCCGGTCTCTTCCCCTGGCAGGTGCTGCTCAGCGTGGAGGATCTGTCTCGGGTTCCTGAGGATCGTTGGTTCGGTTCTGGAGCACTACTGTCTGATTCCTGGGTCCTGACCGCCGCCCACGTCCTGAGGTCCCAGAGGAGGGACACTAGCGTCGTCCCCGTGGCCCCCGACCACATCAAGGTCAGAGGAGGCTCCATTGTCTTTAAACATTAAGAAAATTGATGTTTTGGTTTGTTTTTTGTTTACTCCACATGTTCCTGTATCAACAAGATTCCCTGTTATTCAGTTTAGATGGTGAAGATTTGGTTTTGACGGTATTACTGGTACAAAACAAATGTCTGTGGCTGTGGAGTTTGAAGTTGTTGGAAACAGTCCCACTTGTTTATGTAAATTTGAAGTCACAGAGAAAAAATCTGTAGAATTTGTAAACTTGGAGATTATTACAGTCATACCTCTTCACTGTACAAATTCTGTTCACAAACTGACACATTGGTATGAAATAATAAGTGAAGGACGAGATTTGAAGGCACCGGATGTTTATGGTCTGTTTTCTAATATCAGTCGTTGTTTATAGTTTAAATATGCATGCTGGTTGGTTATCAATGCTGTTTTAAACTGCAATAGTCAGACCATTCTACAGCACTGATGCAGCTCTGTGTAGAATGGTCTGACCGCACTTGATTATTTTGTTGTACAGGGGAAGTAAGCTCTGGTGTTTCTTTAAACCAATCGCCTTGGGAAGAAGTAAAACAGGATGAAGCGAAGGTGTTTACTAAAATAAGTGACGGGGGAGTTGTTTTGATGGAATATTTGCATGTAGGTAGGCAAATGCTTTCATTAAAATGGCTAATTAACTGAAAAGAACAAGCAGGGTGACCTTACTGGAAAATCCAAACCTTCAGCAAAAAATTTTCTGTATTTATGTTGAGGTTTGGAGGTTTTTGTTGTTTCCTGTAGTTTAAGGACATTTTGAAAACGGGAACATTGAGTTAGCAGAGTGGGAGGATGAAGTCAAAATTGTAAATTAGTTTTTTGATTGCTAACGTTAGCTTAACTTTGAGGAACCAACCTAATTTTCGGTAACTGAAATCATGCTAATGCCCAACTTAGATGTGCAGTGCGCAAATTTATCCCATAAAAAGAAATATAATAGTGGGAAACATCAGAAAACAGACCCAAGACGTCCTCTGCTGGTGAGCTAGGAAGATGAGGCTAAACTTTGTTGTTGTTCATTAGCTTCTCTGATTAGTCAACAGTTGGATCCCTGTCCTCATGGTGATTGGTTATTGTCTGTAACTGATGAGTTGTATGGACCTGTCCTCCAGGTCTTCCTTGGTCTCCACAACTCCAGAGACAAGCGTCTGGCCACCAACCGCTCGGTGGACCAGATCTTCCTCCATCCGGACTTCCAACCCAACAACTACAACAACGACATCGCCCTGCTGAGGCTGAGTGATCAGGTGGACTTTAACCAGGTGGTTCGTCCCGTTTGTCTTCCACCACCTCTCAGACAGGTGAGACGAACACTACAGCTAACATTTAACTATATCCTGTTTTCTCAGGTTGGACATGACAGATAACATAGGACAGGTTTAGTAGGTGGAGGATGTTCTTCAATGTCAGGATACACAGACATTCACGGTGCATCAATAAATGTCATCTCCACAACACCTTTCATGCAGCCCTATATCATCACACTAATACCTCCGTGTTTTACTGCCAGGACTATGTATTCACTGTGGTAGTCCTGGCCAGGTTCATACCAAACATGCAGGACTCCATCTGAGCCCAACAAATCTACCTAACCCCAACCCTAACATTCATCAGGCTTTGTTTTAGCAAATCTTCGTCTTATAGTTTTGTTCAGTACAGGTATGCAAGGGTATTATTTCTGTCCTTCGTCCATAGAGGTTGATGTTCTGAAGTGCCTGAGCTTCACAGAAACTCTGATTTTCATTGATTATCAAGTCTGAAGCAGCTGCTGTCTGTTTTTCACAGCTAGATTGTGAAAGTAGTTTATTGTCTGTGGAGTCAGTTTAGGAGAACGACCACTGCAACCATGATTAGTGGTACTACGACTCCTTCTATACCTCCTAATTACTGCTGCAAGTGTGTTTAGAATGAGTATTTTGGGGCTCGTCTGGGATTTGGACCAAGTCAGTTGCGTCTTTTACGTTTGCGTTAGTGATGTTGAACATTTTCCATTGGATTATTTTGCATCTGGACAGCTTTAGGTTTACTGTTTCAAGACATAAATGAGACTTCAGACTCTTGAGAAAATACCGACATTATTTTTAAGTTCTGAGCGAGCAAGGACATTTTAAGAATGAGTAGACAGCTTTTCTAAAGGACAGTAAGGATAACCTATGCATCCTCTTGTATAAAAATGATGCTGCCTGTATTGCTTGAACCTTCTGTTGGTTGACCTCCGACCTCTCACCTTCCCCAGGACGACCCCCCTGTACCTCTCCCCAACTCTCTGGGTGTAGTTGCTGGTTGGGGAATCTCCAACCCCAACACCTCATCTTCCTCTTCTTCATCCTCCTCCTCCTCCACTCTGACCTCTGACCCTGCCTCGGCCGCCGACCTCGGGATGACCTCTGACGTCCTGCAGTACGTGAAGCTGCCAGTGGTTTCTCAGGACGAGTGCCAGGCAAGCTACACCTCGCGGTCCGTCAGCTACAACATCACCAACAACATGTTCTGCGCTGGTTTCTTTGAGGGGGGGAGGGACACCTGCCTGGGGGACAGCGGGGGGGCATTTGTGATGGAGGACAAGGTCAGCCGGAGGTGGGTGGTGTTTGGGTTGGTGTCCTGGGGAGGGCCGGAGGAGTGCGGCAGTCAGAGGGTGTATGGAGTCTATACCCGAGTGGCTAAATATGTGGAGTGGATAGAGACCCACCTTCATGCTGCCCCCTGGTGGTGAAACAGACACATGTCTCTGCAGGTCATCTGTCCACAATGTATCTTTGTAAAGGATCAACTGAACTCTGCAGACCTACAGCCATGAGCAAAAGTTTCCATCCACTTGTAAATACCATGTATGTCATGGTTAGTCCTGAGTTTCCAATGACTCCTATAATTGAATTTTCTATGATGGAATCACTGAAACACATGAATCTTTGTCACAAAAAACAATCATGTATGTTGGTTCCTTCATAGATTTATTGTAAGTCTTCTGGAAATATAACAAAATCTGCTGAGTCAGCAAATATCACCTGCCGCTGAGAGACGATTGGTCAAGATGGTCAAGAGTTAACCAAGAACCATCAGAAAGCAGGTCTGAATTAATGATAAGCTGCTGGAACACAGCTGTCAGTGTCCACAGGGTTTTACATCAATATGAGCTGAGAGGATCCATGAAGAAGGAAGTTCTTCCTCTAGAAGCAGAACCTTAAAGCTCCACTCAACTTTGCTGCTGATCACATGGACAAAGAAAAGGCCTTCTGGAGGAAAGTTCTGTGGCCAGATGGAAGAAAAACTGAGCAGAAATATTTTTGGAGGAGAGAAGGTGAGGCCTTTAACCCCAAGAACACCAAACCTACCATCAAGCATGGTGGTGGCTGTATCATACTCTGGGGCTTTCTAGAAGTGCTTCTGGACTGGTTTCAGATTGTATGTTGGACTGGTTT
Organism: Amphiprion clarkii; assembly: GCA_027123335.1. Lineage (NCBI taxonomy): Eukaryota > Metazoa > Chordata > Actinopteri > Pomacentridae > Amphiprion > Amphiprion clarkii. Next base: position 34,536,595 of record CM049575.1, read on the forward strand.
TGGACTTTCTTGGTTTATGTTTGGTTTCAGTCTTGGTTCTCCTGGTTTTGGATGTGATTTAAAGTAGGTTTAGGATTTATTTTACTCTGAATCTGGTCCTGGATGAGGGCTGGTTTCAGACTGTCTTGGGTGAGTCTTAGACTTTTTTTTAGGAGTAGTTTAGTAGTAGATTTTTTTTTGTCCCTATACTATACTGGTTTTTGACTGTTTTAGGACTGGTTTCAGACTGTTTCTAAAACTGGTTTCAGTTTTGGTTTTGGACTGGTTTCAGACTGTATTCTGACTGGTTCTGAACATTTTTTGGACTGGTTTAGGTTTGATTTTGGTCATGGTTTTAGAACTTTTTAGGATTGGTTTCAGACTGTCTTGGGCGGGTCTTTTTTTAACCCCAAGAACACCAAACCTACCATCAAGCATGGAGGTGGCAGTATCATGCTCTGTGGAACTGGAGCTTTACACAAAGTAAATGGAATAATGAAGAAGGAGGATCACCTCCACTTTCTTCAGGAAAACCTAAAACCATCAGCAGAAGGTTGATCTTGGACACAGTTGGATGTTTCAAGACAATGAGCCCAAACACACATCAGACGTGGTAAAGAAATGGTTCCATCAGATAAGAATGAAGGTTCTAGACTGGTCTCCCCAAAGTCCTGACTTAACCATCAAGAACCTGTTGACTGATAAAGAAACATCAGTCAACAGGTTGAGTCAAAAAGACAACAAACTTATTTGAACTGAAAGAATTCTGTCCAGAGAAGTCAAAGATGAACCAAAAGCTTGTAAACAACAACCAAAAGTGCTCCATTGACTTGAAAACAGTCAAAGGAATATTATAATTGCTGTATGTATATTTTTGACCCAGCAGATTATGTAGTATTTCCAGAAAACCTGTAATATATCTATGAATGAACCAAAATTCCTTATTGTTTTGTCTTACAAAAATGCATGTATTTCAATATTTCATCACAGAGAATTAATAGTCATAGGAGTTATTGGAAACTCAATACTTTCATGATATACATGGTCTTTCCAAGTGGATGTAACCTTGTATTTATGACTGTTTTCCATTCCCACATCTTTCTTTGACCTTGTGTTATATTGTGACATGGACATGCGTTGCAGGTTAATCGATTATTCTGAATTAGATGTGAGTTCCCTGTAATGGACTAACGACTGATCCAGGCCCCAACAACTTTCTACAGGATAAGGTAGGTATAGCTGATGTTACAAGCCATTAGAGGTTAATCCATAATATGTCACAACTTATCACGACAAGGAATGTCACAATATAACAGGTTATAGTCACCAAATCATAACATGTCATCTCAGGGCTCAAGACAAAGACATCACACTTCACATGTTATAGCTGGACATGCCTTATAATGCGACATGTGGAAGTTAAACACCTGTTTTCTCACTGATAAGAAGCCATATGTTCTTTAGTGTTGCTTGAGAAAGCTGTTTTTTGTCTGTGTAGATTCTCAGTCTTCCAAGTTGTTTTAATCCTGAGTGCTTCAGCAGAAGGCAACCAGACTTCTCTCCTTTTGGTTTTCGAAGATGTTCCACCTCCAAGCTGAGAGGCTTCCATGGTTCTAAGTGACTGATGGGGAACTCCAGGTATTTATTCTCACCCCAAACTCTCATGATTTGAGTTGTGGATGGTTGTGAAACTGCTTGACTCAAGCTGGGAATTGTGGTAAAACTGCCCAGGGATGTATATCTAAAGATGTCAGCTGTGGTGAAACTGCCCAGGAGGAAGGTCTCAAGGTGTTAGTGGAAACTGAAAGTGAGGGGATTTCAAGTCAGTGGCTTCTTTTCCATTTGTTTTAGTGATACAGTATCGTTTTTCTTTGGATAGATTGGGATTTATTTAACATCTGGACTATTTTATCCTGTATTTAAAGACATAAACAGGTGAAACTGCCTGGGGGAATCTCAGGACTGTATTGTAAGCACCCGGTAAGTGGTGTTGTAGTGGAGAACCTGCAAAAGTTTGCTCTACTAAGTACTGAAGGTGCTTGTTAAGAAGAGATTGAATAATTTTGAGACAGCAGTAGTTATTAAAAGTGGCGTATTGTCTTGAATTTGGAGAAACTGCCTGTAATACTGGTTGTGTTGAGCTATTTAAATTGTTCTTATTTGAGTTGTTTATCAAAAACAGCTGAAAGTTTGTACATTTTGCCAATAAGCCTGATTTGTAATGGGGTTGAATAATTTTGAGTGCAACTGTAGGTCTTTGAACTCCTCACTACGTTGGACTGCATGTTCGACATTACTCACCATGTGTTTGTTGAATGCCTTGAGATGTTGTGTTCAGAGGGTTTTAAAGACATTTCAGATACATACCAGATGATAGTATGGTTTCTAAACACCACAATACGTGGATATCCCCACTTGGGTAGATTTCCAGCAGGGCACATATCTTAAGTTGGTTCTGTTGTTTAAAGAGTTGTCTTGTTGTGGTTGTTTTCTGACGACTTCCACTGTCTTCGATGTAGGTATATACGTAAAAACTGAGGTGACATTAGATTAAATCATGGTATCATCTGAGGCCAGTTTTAAAACCTTGTTCTGCAAACAGAATCAGTAGAATGTTGGATGTGATGTTAAGTGTTTCCAACTGGAGGTGCCAAGATTGTGACAAAATGTTTTCCTGTGTTAAATGTGACTGAGTTAATGCTGTTGGGTCTTTGGATGTCCAAACACAGTATATGCAATGTGGTTCCTCCAAAGTAACGCTGATAATGTGATGGACGGTCAAAGGTTTTATCCTTTCCCAGCCGTTGTAAGCAGCATATAACCTTCTTGTAACTAGTTGGAGCGTTACCTCAGAAGCTTATTGTGGTATTTTCACTGTGTAGGGTGGTTATCTGTAATCAGCTAGTCTTTACTCAGAGGTGTTATCGACTTCTTACCTGGTTTGTTCGTCGGAAGGAGATATTTTTCTGCTAGAGGTTGTTGTTGCTCTCATTGCCGATTCTTTGGTTGGGATCAGATCCACAACTGAATTGAAGGCCTTGAATAAACACCTGGAACTCTCACCAGTCAGTTCTAACTAAGGAAATCAGTTGGATGTAGAGGAAGTGGCTTCAAGCACCACAAGTAAGTCCAGTTTTCTTCTACTGAAGCACCTCAGAAGCCTCTAGTTTTGTGTGAATGAACAAAGAGACTATCATGTATGTGGTCATGAATAATTCCACCAAAGACGCAAGCTGTAACTCCATTTTCTATCTCAAGATCATTTGTTCCACCTCAGGTTTGTTGTTTATTGAGGCTGTATTTTGTTCACTGTACTAGATTGTCAGGATGGAAGCTGATCTGTCCTTCCAGCACCAGGGGGCGCTGCTCTCAGGGGTTAGAAATATTAACCACAGTTCGACAGAATCTTGAGAGACTCTTCGAGCCGTCCGGATTCCACTGAATGATGCAGAATATTGTTCTTGTTGTTATCCTTAATTGGACAAAGTATTTTTACCATATGGTCAAAGAGTCTTTGAGGTTTCTGGAGATGCCTTCAGACCAACAGGAATGTACCACAGGAAGTACTGCACTCCTTAGTGTTACTGTTTCACATGATGTGTATCCTCATATTTACTTTTACACTTATGTATGAATTATACAGAAGGTTTTTATTAAAGGACTGATGTTGCATTTTCTGATAACATGTCTGACATCTGTACATTCTGCCTGTAGAAGGTTTTTAAAGAAGAATCTAAAGTTAAACAGCCAGAACTGAACCCAGAGTTTCCACAGATACCCAAGAACACGCGTGGACAGCAGGTACGTTGAGCTGTATTAAGGTTTACAAGTATTTATTTAAAACTTCAGCAACTGTCAAGTTAACATTATCAAGGAAATATAATTGAAGTACTGTTTGTCGTAAACTGTCGTGGTACAATATACTGCAAAGAGAGACACAATATACTAAGTCCAAAAATTGATAATAGTAAAGGATCTTAAAAAAATGTCATATAATGTGTGAAAAATATCATTGTAAAGTATGTCATAGTGTAGTATGTCCCAAAAAATATTATAATATACACATCATGATGTGAAGCATGGTGGTGGCAGCATCATTATCCAACATTGCAGTAAAAAAACAACAGTAGTCAATGTTTTTATGTGTGATGTAGCAAGAAAAGCTGTTTTTTTTCTGGCAATAATGCAACAAACATTGTCAATATTGTCTTTTTTACTACGATTGAGCAATGCATATTGAAGACATTTTTTATGACATTTTCCGATAATGTTTTTCACATACTATGACGTCTTTTGCAACACACTATATAATGAAATTTTTAGAATACTATAGTAGTTTCCCTTTGGAACGTAGTTAACTATGATGTTTTTTGGTGACATACTCAACTATTATTGCTTTTGTGAATTTAAGTACATGTCCTTGATAAAATGAACTTGATAGTTACGTATGTCACAAAAAGTCATAGTATAGTATGTCACAAAACACGTTATGGTATAGCATATTGGAAAAAAAAGTCACAGTAGAGTATGTTGCAGAAAACATCATAGTAGGTCATAAAAACCATCAGTACAAAAACAACGCAGCTAAAATGTACTTGTTTATCCGTGATAACTTTCTGTATTCTACTTTCAGCTTCCTCTTATTGCTGCTGCTGAGATCACACTAGACTCAGGTTTGGTTCATGCAGCTTCTTCAGCATCACTCTTCATGTCCAGTCCTTTAAAACAGGACAGTCTTTGAATACCTCCTCTTCTTCAGCTCCTGGTACCGTTCAGGTCCTGCCTCTCCATGGTGTCTCTGATCCAGCTAAGGTAGTTCCCGAGACGGGTATAAACTCCGTACTTCCCCCTGGCAGCACATTTCTCTCCCCAGCTGACGATTCCAGTCAGAAACCAGGTTCCTCTGTAGTGAACTACGAACGGTCCTCCACTGTCTCCACTGCAGGCGTCCACGCTGACGTCCAGGTAACCTGCACAGAACATGTTGTCTGTGATGACCTGCAGGGGGAAGCAGCGAGTTAAAAACAGGCCTAGAGAAAATTAATGTTTTATTACTTATTTACAACTGATTTTGGTTTAGTTTGGTGCTCTTATAAAAATACAAATAATTCCATCATTTACTTTTTATGTTGCAGAATAATTATGCCAAAAAATTAAGAGTATGTTGAGAAATGTCATAGTATAGGATGTGGAAAAAAGGCAGATAGTATGTCGAAAAGTAAAAAAAAAATGTCATAGTATAATACGTCGAAAAAATATATCATAGTATGTCGAAAAGTTTTTTTTAAAAAGTCACAGTACAGTATGTCACAAAAACGTAATAGTTTAGTATGTCGTCCAAAATGTGTAAAAAACGTCATAGTTTAGTATATCGTCCAAAATGTTGAAAAAATGTCATAGTTTAGTATGTTGTCCAAAATGTCACAAAAATGTCATAGTTTAGTATGTGGTCCAAAATGTGGAAAAAAAATCATAGTTTTAGTATGTGGTCCAAAATGTCACAAAAACATCATAGTTTAGTATGTGGTCCAATATGTGGCCAAGAACGTCATAGTTTAGTATGTCGTCCAAAATGTGCAAAAAACGTCATAGTTTAGTATGTGGTCCAAAATGTCACAAAAAGGTCATAGTTTAGTATGTGGTCCAAAATGTGTAAAAAATGTCATAGTTTAGTATGTCATCCAAAATGTTGGAAAAACGTCATAGTATAGTATGTCGTCCAAAATGTCACAAAAATGTCATAGTTTAGTATGTCGTCCAAAATGTGGCCAAAAACGTCGCAGTTTAGTATGTCGTCCAAAATGCGACCAAAGACGTCATAGTTGAGTATTTCGTCCAAAATGGGGCCAAAAACGTCATAGTTTAGTATGTCGTCCAAAATGTCACAAAAACGTCGTAGTTTAGTATGTCGTCCAAAATGTGGCCAAAAACGTCATAGTTTAGTATGTCGTCCAAAATGTCACAAAAACGTCGCAGTTTAGTATGTCGTCCAAAATGCGACCAAAGACATCATAGTTGAGTATTTCGTCCAAAATGCGGCCAAAAACGTCATAGTTTAGTATGTCGTCCAAAATGTGGCCAAAAAGTCATGGTTTAGTATGTCGTCCAAAATGTGGCCAAAAACGTCATAGTTTAGAACCAAAAAAAAAAATCATCATGAATTTTGCTGCAAAAAAAAACGCCTTACTATACTATGTCGAAAAAAAATGCGATTTTTCAAACATGTT